>VXAA01002401.1:572312-619973 GCA_013399115.1 Anseranas semipalmata
GGGCCGGCCTGCCTCGGCGCCGCATCGCCCCGCCGGAGAGGGGTTCGGGGAAGCGGCGGGGAGCGGGAGCCGCGGCCCAGGCCGGGCCGGGTGCCCTCCGGGAGCGGGAACAAGAAGAGCAGCGCCGGGGGCAGGGGGGGCTCCCCGTGCCGCAGCCCGTCCCGCGGTGCTGGCGAGGGGCGGCAGCCGTTCAGCAGCACCAAGCGCAGCGGGGAAGACAGCCGAGCCGCTCGTCAGGGTTCTGCGTGTGGCTCCGGAGACCGTGGCTGAATTGCTTTCGTCTCAACACATCCACCCAAATAAGCACATAGCTGAGGATTTAGCTATTTAAACAGGCCTAATTTTTAAACTACAGAAGCTGAAAGAGCTC
Organism: Anseranas semipalmata; assembly: GCA_013399115.1. Lineage (NCBI taxonomy): Eukaryota > Metazoa > Chordata > Aves > Anseriformes > Anseranatidae > Anseranas > Anseranas semipalmata. The sequence continues at coordinate 572,683 of VXAA01002401.1, forward strand.
TTCCATGGGGGAAATCGGGCAGCGGCGGGCTCTAAGCACGACACAGGCCCTTATCCCTGCACTGCGCTGGGGTCTGCCTGGCGGAACACAGCAAAATGCGCTCCTCCAGTGAAGCTGTGCCTCCGCTGTCGCATAGAGCTGCACATGGGATGATTTACTGTGCTTTAAACCGAGGTTACAGTGGTTAGGCTGCTGCTGATAACCTGGCTAGCTATCTTAGTAGGTCCCCCAGCTGAGCCACTGAGGTATTCTTATCTACTAACACCATAAGCTTTTCCAAGCAAGGGTTATTTTACATAAGTGAAGAAACAGTGTTGACAATGTTTCCATAAGATGAACATGGTATTGCCTTCTATAGTACAAATTGTGGCATGGATTAGGAGAATATTAAATTCTTGAATAAGCTTCTGTCTTCTAATCTAAGATCTTGTTTACAATGGAATTTGAACAGTTCCAGCTCTCAACAAAAGCAATTATTATAGGCACACCAAAGCAAACCACTGGTTTAGACAAATAAACTATATCCGGCATCAATATCGTTTATGGTAGGGCAGAGACAGATGGGATCTGCTGGCCGCTGCTGCAATGGTTTATGAGTTGCCTCCCCAGCCAAACCCAGGTGACCATCTCCGCCACAGGCAGTAGAGGGAAACGCGAGCATTGTCACTTGGCTGGCAGTCAAGCTAAATCTGACTTTTCATGGCCCTCGGTCCCTTTTAATAAATCTTCCTCCACATCAGGAGCGAGCAAATGATTAGGTGGTAACAGATTTGTAAACTGCCACAGCAAGACTTGCTTGCCCCTTGGTTTCTCTCCTTTCAGGATGAAGTAAGCTCTTCTGGTACAAATTGAAATTTTCAGTCTCCCACAGGGTTCTCGCTGCAATGATAGCTGGGGCTGGGCCAGAAGGCTGCTGCAGACAGGCAATTGCTCATCTTTGCTCCAAGGCGAGGGTAGAACTTGGGGCTGGAAAGGAAAGCTCCTGACATGCGGAGCCAAGCTAGTTCCTGGATGCTTCTCCTGAGTTTCAGGAGGGCTTAAATTACTTCCATTAATCTCAGTGAGGTATCACTGTTAATAAATTGGTACAATCTGTCATCTGATTTAAGTGTCACGGCTAATAAAAGTTCCATGTTGTGGAGGTACATCCTGCTTGAGTTATCTATTAATCCAAAAGGAGCAAAGCTTGAGGACTCCACTGAAGAACCCAGCCAAACACGCATGACTGCATTTTATTGGTATCCCAATAGTGTGGCTTTATTTTGAGGTGGAACTTGTGGTAGTACAGCTCCCTTCCTCAATACCACATACCCATCCTTGCATTCCTCTACTACTGGCCCAATAATTTGCTCTTTCAGGCTGTAAAAATGTTCAAAAATGTACGATTCTGTGGACACCAGGACTAGAAGACTGGCTTTTTTTGTGGTTCTGGTAAAATCTGGACTGACTCCTGTAAAAAAAAATCTGCTGAGACCTTTAAAGGTGCCCACAGAGTCATTGCATTTTGTCTCCATCTTCCCTCACTCCCTCCGCTCTTCTTTGGCTGTTCTTTCTGTCTCTTCCCAAACCACCCTCATTATCTTTTCCTTCCCTGCTGCTTTTCACATTTGTCCTAGATTCTACCAGCAAATGTGTCACAGAGGCATTTTCTCCTCCATTTTCGAAGCTGTTTTTTCCACATTTGTTCTGTGGTCACAGATATCACACATCGTGTGATCTTTAAAACAACAATTAGTGTAGCTTCCTGTTGTTGGAGCATCAAAGATTTATGAATTAAAGATCTAGTTCAAATCACTGTTTCAAACTTGTTTATTTTGAATAACAACAAGAGCATTCAAACCGTGAAGCTTTAGTGAGTGCAACAATGTGTGGTGGAACCACCAACCATCATGAAAGCTGTGATGAGACTGGAAAATTTTGGCAATACTTGTATTGAACTGAATCTCCATGTCTCTTAGGGATATCACTAAATTACTCAGATATTTTTTAAGTGGTCCTGACCAATAACTTTTTTTTAGTACCAGTGACTCTGGGTGAACTCATCTCTATAATTGCTTTTTATGATGCGATGACTCGGAATGCCTTTTTTTTTTTTTCTAATATCAGAACAAAAGAAACCCCTTTTTATGGACCAAGTGACTCTTAAATGTAAATTCTAAAATTTGGCATTAAGCATACAGAATTAAGGAAGTAAAAATCTTATTAGTTTGATTACTTTTATTTACAAAGTATGAAAGAAAAAAATTGCCAAACTTTAAATACAAGTGTTCATTTGATTCAAAAGTGTTCTCAAGACTAGAAATATGTCATAGTAAGTTCATCCAGAAATGTATTTTAAGAGATGAGTCAGAGTTACAAGAAGATAGAAGAACTTTCCTTACTGGATGCATCGCTGCTGTGAGGGTCTGTCATGTAGTGCATTTGGAAGAAGGACCAATGCATTGAAAATGAATGGCAGAGCTCATTAATAAGGAATTTAGCTTATTATTTTTTCATTGGGCAAAGATAATTTAGTTCTGATCAGTGCTATGAGGTATTCATAAGACAGATTTTACAAGATGAACAAGCCAATCCCGCTTTGATTCCTGATAGAAGGTGTTTGCATAGCAAACCTGTCACTAATTGCAGTTCTTGACAGTCTCACCAGTGAAGTCAGTGACTGCAGAAGCTGTGTGGTTTGCCCTCCTTGTTTCTAGGTCAAATTTTACCCATGCAGAATCTCCTGCAGAACCTTCACAGGAACTATCTACTATCAAGGGACAGAGGAGTTTTTTCTCCTGGACATTTAATCCAGCACTTTTATGAGCATTAAATTGACACAGGCATATGTCATTTCTGAATCAGATGTCGAGTGCTTTTATAGGATTATGCAAATAGGGACACAAAAGTGGGGTCTGTAGTTACAGAAATGGCAGTTTTCACTCTATTACAAAATTGTCTTGGGTTGCACAAATCTATCAAGCCAACAGGCAGGACTTGCTGAAAGCTTCCTTTTCCCCAGCCAAGGTGAAATTTTAAGCGCCACATGAGATGTCTGTGGTGAATGAAATTCTATCAGGAGGTTATGCTAATAAAACTAAATATCTCACACAAAAGCTGAGTTTCTTCTACCCATTTGGCACAGAGAAGTTATTAATATAAGCCTGCACAATAGCTACTTTCTTGATTTGTTAAACAGACAAGCAAACATTTGTAAGCAGCTCCACAGCTGCCAAGACAGATGTATCAGTGACGTGACATTGCTAAGAAATGTTCCCAGGTACTTACTTTTCGGAGCTGCCAGTGACGACGGGCTCCGTCGGAGCAGCAGGACGGCACGCGATGGCTCAGGAAGCTCTCAGCCAATTTAATGCAGCAGAGAGGCAAGCTGAGCAGCATGGGGCCCTCAAGCAGGCCCAGGAAACAAGTCTGACAGGTGAAACTCCTCTCCACTCCCAGTCTACATGGGAGAATAAATCAAGCATTTCTGGTAAATAAGGGTGGGGAAAAATACCTTTCTGCTTTCTTTTTACTTTGTAGCAAATAGAATATGAGAATCCAGCCTTCCTCTCTTAGGGGTATATGTGCTAATGGAGGAAGGTGATGGTTTCACTGAGGTTTGATTTAGAAGCTTTAGAGGTAAAGCTCCTTCCCTTCCTTAGGTTTAGAGAACAAATTCTGAAATAAGCGAGGTTGTAACCGAGTGACTGCTTCAAACGTGTGCGTGGTCATGGTAGATAGGCAGTCTGACAAAGATCTTCTTGGCTGGTAAAAGAATTTACTGAAGTAATTCTGGGAGGAAATCCTATTCTTCAAGTTTCTAATAGGAAAATTGCTTTTGCAATAATGCGGCCTGTAAGACCAGGACAGCACCAGGTCCCTCGGGAGCCCAAGGCAAGGCTCCGTGCACTCCCCGGGCACAGGCTCGTGACTCTGCGACCTGGAGGCCACGCTCCCTCGGCCTGCGCCCAGGTGCATCCCTGCAGCATGCGAGCAGGCAAACCAACCCAGAGTCCCTCAGAGACAGGCCTGGGCTTTCCTGGCACGCGTGGGGACACGTGGCAGCAGGATGTCCTGCGGCGGGGCTCAGCCACAGCGTGGCACGGCCTCCTCAGGGCCAAGGCTCCTGCAGGCTCCATGGACGTAGCTCTCTTTTTTCTTGCTGCAAACTGACCCAGATTTCTGCTTTACTGAAAGTTTTTTTTTTTTTTTTTTTTTTGAGTGTAGTGTGAAGGAGAACCATCTTGTACGGAAATGCATGTCAATGGTTTTGTGAAACAAGCACCCCTCCCTCCCTCGGCCTTCCCCCAACCTAATTAATAAGGTCATCCCACTGAAGGCAGCTTATAAATAGCTTTCTGAACACTAATGGAATTAGTTCTGCCCTGGACAACTTTTCCAGGGTGACACAGGTATCTAAGAAGGGCTGGCTCCTTGGCATACACAGCCACTCGCAGTGGAAATAATGTTGAAACATAAACATTTACCTGATGTCATAGCACTCGTTGCCAGCATTAAACCTGAAATGGGATTACAGCATTACTTAGTAATATAATAGAGAAGATTTACTGCAAGTAAAACAAGTGATTTTAGAGGGATGTGCCTTGTAGTAGATTAGGTTAGGCTAGATAATGACATTTAAAAATCTGCTGAAGGTTTCTTTCTGTCAGTATTTCTGAGAGAAGGGTATTTTTCATGGCTGCAAACCCTCAAGATTTTATGGGGACAATGAACAGCTATGCTGGGGAATAATACAAAGGTACTTCAAGTCAGTGGGAATCTTTAATATTATGGCAATCAATGGAAAATGAGTAGGGTAGCTATAAAATCTCAGAGGAGAGTGATATTTTAAAATTCTTTGACTACTTAGATCATCTGTGAACTGAGCCATTGAATCCCTTTGAAAGCAATGACTGAATTATTAACACTTTAAAATTTGGTGTGAGATCTGGAATTCCATACTAAAAAAAAAAAAGAAATATGTCACAGAAAATGTAAGCTCTGCTTGTTTAGAAAACGTACACCAAAATACAGAGAGAATACGTGTTGGTTGTTCACTGATGTAGGGACTTCAAACCGATTAGAGTTAAGCTCCTAAACAAGAGACAGACATGAAATTATAATTTGATTATCTATGTGACTAATGAAGTTTAATTGCATCTTCAGGAAAATAATGCAGAAACATTATTTATATACAGGTCTGTGTATCAGATAACAGTCCTGCCATGCATTTGAAGACAAGCCTGTTTCTGATAGTAAACAAAATTACACAGATTTCAAAATACACACTCAGAAAAATAAAGGTCAAATTTCATATTAATCTGTCTTTTCCAACAAAGAAAAATATGAAAAGGCCTTTTTGTAAAGTTGATAATATCCCATGGCACACTTGGTCGTAAAAGCACAGCTTCTTATATACCAGTTTCTGAGAATGTATTCAAAACACTACGATTTTTTCCTTGTTGTGATTAGCAAATGTGCATTCATTTGTATTCATAATGTACCTCAAATGTATTTCAACCAGTAACATTTTCTAGCAGGATTGCAGTGATGTATGTTACAAAGAAAACTTTCTGTTGGAGTGAAAGATCAAATTTCTCCTTATGGATGTTATGCTTTCAGCCCTCTTAGATGAAGAAGTTCCCACAAGGCCAGGAGGTGCTTTGTGTAACTGAAAGGAGATTACAGCCACAGAGAACAAGGAGAGAAAAGCAGCACTTGGTCTGGGCACTGGCCTTGGACCAGCTGCTCACACGTCTGAGTCATCAGATGAACCAAGTCTGTTAATGACGACAGAGAACTTGGATTTCAAAAAGTATAGAACTATCCTGTTTTCAAACAGCAATCCTGTAGTATTTCCTTTGTGAAATGTTAGCCATAATGTACCAGAATTCAATTTCTTGTTTAGAAATAAGAAATGTCTCTTTGTTTTGGCTTTCAGTAATTGTACCATAAAAGAGATTATCAGGGATTTTAACCTGCTGGTTACAGCTGGGTGGTCGGTACATAGCCCTTAGAATCTCTTTGAGGTCCTCCAACAGAAATAAGTATGTAATTTAAGCTAACAGGCAAATGGGAGTTTTTTAAAAGACAATGTCAAAGTTAAATTCAGTCTTAAAGAGAGTTTTATACACAAGACCAAATCAGGACAACCTGATGTGGGAGCTAAGCAGCTGCTGTTGTCTTCAGGTTCGGTTTGAACTGTACTGTCAAGAACTCCTGAAAATTTACATTTCTGGTTTTTAAATCAAAGCGGTAACAGATTTCAAACTCATGAGATCTTGTGTTGTAGTCTGCCTTTAGGAAGCCTACAACAGTGAATAAAGAATAACTCTAACTGTGCTACAACACAGTGTCTCAGCAGATCCTGGAAGACCAAGACTCCTGCCTGATCCTTCATTATTGTGACCATGAAGAACGGCATCAGCACCAGCTCTTGGATAAAAATTAGAGCATTAATTGCCCTCTTGCAGATGTTGGATTTTGGTATCCATGCTAAGCTGCATTTTGCACATGAGCTGGCTGGCAGTTATGTGATCCAGGGCATCTGCTTTGCACTATTGTGAATATATGGCTGTCCTATAAAGCCGTTCTACAATTTTGTGCGAGCTGCTTATCTTAACAGTCTTGCTGGGGCACTGTCTCTACCACAGGTGCCATGTGAGAGGTGAACAACTTCCACATACTCCAGGACAAACCTTTTAGAAGCCTTTTTTTTTAATACAAAGCTTTGACAGATGGTGACAAGGGCTCTTCCTCCTTCTTTCTCACTTGGGGTCAAGTGTGAATGGGGAGAAGTGGATCTGGCCTGAAGGTGCCCACCATTTTCACCCTTTGGAGAAGGGAGGCTGCTGTTAGGCAGGGCTGGAAGAGCTGCCGCTCCTGGGGCAGGGCAGGGGAGACAGCAACTTGCAGGCACGGAGCGGACATGAGATCAGCACACATCTTTGCAGGGAGTTCCTCCTCCTTTGGCGCCATGGGTGGAAGCTTTTGAAGATTTTTTTAAATTATTTTAGTTTTTTTTTTATCAACATGTTACCCATGCAGAACAAATGGTTTCTCTTTGGCCTTGGTATTTTATACATGCAGACATTTTTGCTTTCTCAAAAGTAAATGGAAAATGTTCACACTTATACCAAAGCCAGAATAAAACAGATCTACCTGTAAGTCCCTTTCCACAGGCAAAGCAGATCATCTTTAACTGATGTTCATGGCACTGACATGCAAAAACTTTTATCCCCCTTTTTTCTTCCCACCATTGCTTTTTTTCTCTGCAAACGTGTCTGCCATCCATAATCACTCTCCATACCTCATTTTTGACATCACAATCAATGAAGTGAAATAAGCTGTTACTTAATGGGTCTGACATAAAATCCATTTAAGTTAAAGGAAAAACTCTCATTGTTTCCTATCAGCTCTAGGTCAAGCCTAAAGAGAATAGAGGGAGTGGAATTTAGCCTGTCATTTGTCATCTGAGAGGAAATGGTTTCCACATCCCATTTGGACTACTTAGAGATTTTAAACATATTTAGCGAAAGAAAACAAATTGATTTCTTGTCAGTGGTTAAATGGTTGAAATTTTACTCTGATTGGATACTCTCTCATTTTCAGATTTTGAAAATAAGTTTACCTGAACTGTATTATTTTTTATTATTGTATTTCTGCTTACAAAGCTACCTAGTTTTCTCAATATTTTAGAAAAACCAAATAAAGGAGTTAAAAACCAAGACGAATGGAAGCCAGCAATACCAACAAGGTGTCTGACTGCCCGGTGCGGCCACAGAACGCCGGCTTGCACGGAGCCAGGCAGCCTCTGACCACGGGCTGTACTTCCTACCGGGACCCTGCCGGGCTTCTCACAAAGCAGCTGACAGCCTGTTCGTTTTATTTTTTTTGTGTTCCTTAAATACATTTGGAAAGGAGAAAACATCTATCCTCAAATGCACATAATTATCTCAGGTCTTCGAGGTTACATAAACAGAGTTAGTAAAGTATAAATCTGTTTTTCTCTGTTGCTCACAAGCATTTGTAAATGTAACTCAAAAGCAAAATGAACGTGTTCATTACTAGAGGCCAGCAAACACCAGGCACACTGTCCCTGACATATCTCCCAGTCTAAATAGCACTTGCTGGCCTTGGAAAGAGGGAGTAGAGGGGCTGGCAGGGACAAGACGAGCTGGGCAGTTGTCTAGCTTGGGATTCCCACTCTAGGTGGAGACAAGTTTCTTTCAATGTTTCTGCAGAAATAACCTATGGTATTCAAGGACAAAAATCCAAATGCTCTCTCTCTTGGTTGTGGTATGCTATGAAGAGTGGAAGGACTTCTGTTTCACAACTTCCCTTCTGGACAATAGGAATCTCCTGCTGTGTACCATCTACTGGTGGACAGGCCAAGTTGCTGAGAGTCACAGCACTGACGAGGGACAATGGCATAGAGGCGTCGAGGGGTTTGATGCTCGTTCAAATTTTTCTGCTTGGCTGGCAAGCAGAGTGATTGCAAAACAAATGTCACTGCCATTAGCAACTGTCATGGGCCTTGCCTCCACCATCCAGTTAATTTTCACCCCGCCCTTGTGAGAGGGTTATAAATTGCTTTATCTCTGGTGGAAGGCAGTTTCCAGACAGATTCTGACCTGACTTCCGTTTCAGTTGTGCGGGATGAAAGCCTGCCGAGGTCTGCTGGCAGAACTGAGGTGGCTGAACTCACGCAGCTGAGGCTCTGACCCGTTGTGTAACGGCTGGAAGGCCAAAGGAAAAAAAAATAATAATAACTGGGAGGTTTTTAGGGTGCCAGTTGGACAGTGAGTGGGCAAGCAACAATCCACAAGGGCACAGCGTCCCTCAAGCTATTTTTCAAGATTGCAAATTCCTGTCCTCCAGCTTCCTGGGTTTGAGGCTCAGATAGCAACATTTCCAAGGAGAAGATAAGTTAGTTTAACAGACTCAAGAAATAACAGACAATGCTCCTGCTGAAAAGCTGAAATAGGGGTAACTGCATGTACACAGCACAGCTTTTCAGAAACTGTTCCTTCTGAGCAAACCGAGGAGTGGCAAACCTCAGCAGGGCTTATCTTGTTCTGCTGCACTGGACGGTACAACCTTTTTATCTGTAGCTTGTGGATGTAAAATTGCAAGGCCACATTTTTGGGAAAGGAATGCAAAGCCTTGGAGAAAGGCCATGCTTCAAAATATGTTTCCTCTGTAGCTTCCCCAGCGGCCGGGACACAGTGCTGGCAGCAGATCACAGCCCGGGAATTCCTGAGCTTTGCTTGGACCATTCCTCTCAGTTGAGGTCACACCACTCTCCATCTTTCTGTTTGCTTTTAGCAGGATCAATTTTATAAATTACAGGGCGAGATACAGCGCCGGTGTGAGAGCGAGCCTGGGGAAGGCGCACGGCTGCTTGCCTGCTGTGCACCCCGCGGGATGTCACGGCTAACCGCGGTGGCAGCTGGCAGTGCCCTCAGCTGGCCCTGCTCTGGTGTTATCAGCTGTGTGGGACTGATTGCAAACAGCCTCACGCTTAACATGAGTGTTGGTTGCTGAGCTGCTACCAATTCTTTGTAATTTTACTGCAATCTTATAACGGCATTTTACTTAAACACTGGTCTTTTCGACTGTAGTCAGAAAGCTGAACAGGAACAGAAATGTTCCTGTACTTAAACTTCAAAAATATCAATATCAAGTTACAGTGATGGTGTAAGTCTGGCACGAAATCACTAAATGAAATTAAGGCTAAATGTTTTTGGTTTTGAAATCAACCAAGATGGTTTATTCCAAGTGTTATTTTTGTTACAGCTTTCCTCCAGGCTCCAGCAGAGACCTGTGCTCCACCGCACGAGAGGAGGCTTTAAAATGAATATTTCTAAACACAAAATCCCTCCACCTACAGCACAAAAGAATCATACTGAAGTTGCAAAATCAAAGGCCTTAACATTAGGTAGTACGAGAATCAAAGTCACTCTAACTTAGTCTTTCTGTATATGTCTATTACTGCACAATATTTAATGCCAAAATCAAACTGCATTCTTCCCGCGGGAAAAATGACACACTGGGTAAACTATGTTCAGTTTGGGAGCACCTATTCGATATTTCATGTGCTCTTTACTTTTCAGTTCAAGGCCTAAGGTTTTATCCAAACTGGGATGTCTCACAAAAAGCCTTGTTGACAATGTGATCTCATCCCGGGTCATTTGCAGAGCAGCCCTAACCTATCTCGGGCACTGGCTGTGCTGTTGCTCGGGTGCTCGCGGCTAGATCCTGTGTTCTGGTGTGCAGATGGATGCTTGTGATAACTAGGTACGGACACAACTGTGCTCATGGCTGGGGACCCAAAGGTGCCCTTTAGACTCTTGCCTCTATCCAGTGCTCTGCAGCGGTAGCTGAGCTGCATGTTGCACAACCTACCAAAAAGAGCCAGAGGTCTGTAACAGAAGCAAAATTGGATCAAGACTTTTGTAACGAGAGAGTGGGACCATAAATGGAGATGTTGTTTGTAGGCATCCCTTTGCTGCTAGGGAGCAGAGAACAAATATTTGTACGACAGCCTTCACAAATCCCATTCGCATAAACCCTCCCCCCAACAATAACCAGCTGCCAAAAGGCTCTCCATTAAACTTTGCTGCGGGTGATAAGCGTGCCTGACTCTGAGAGCAGCCGTGCGCTCCACGCCAGCCACAGCACGGCAGGAACAAGCCGGCTGTTCTGCTCAGCTGCAGGGGCTGATCCTCAGCCGCTCTCGAGAGCTGCGACCCAATGCACCTTCGTTCTGACTGATCGGCTGTGCTGCTTTACGTCCCAAATCCTGCTTTTCCTGTCAGCTGAAAAGTAAAAAGCTAAACCAACTGTTTAGAGTGTCTGTTTCAGCCACCATTCACCCCCTGCAGCTAGGGTTTGATGGGGAAGGGATGGAAAGCAGCGTCACGGGAGCACCAGCTCTGCCCATTGGCACTTCAGCCTTAGAATCATAGAATGATCTCGGTGGGAAAAGACCTTCAAAATCATCAAGTCCAACCATCAACCTGACTTACCGAGTCCCATCACTAAGCCATGTCCCTTAGTGCCACATCCACACGTCTCGAACACCTCCAGGGATGGGGATGCCACCACTTCCTTGGGCAGCCCGTTCCAGTGCTTGACCTTAGCACCCACAAGGACTGATCAGCCCACAGGAATGCATCCTGTCTATCTGCTGCTGGTTTTGAAGCTTTGTGAGGCTTGGCCCACTCTGTTCCCCTCACACCATGCACCAGGCTGCTGAAAAAGGTCCAGTTGCACTGTGGGCTATGGTGTGTCTGCACCAAGTGGACATTTTTTGCACTCTGGAGAGAGTTCCCAGCTTGGAGGGGACACTGGGATGATGCCCGTCCCTCCTCCGCTGCTCGCACAGACAAGGGGGCGAGGCCATCCTTTTTTCTCACCGAAAAAGGGCAGGGTAGCGGGGCCACAGCCTGCACTGAGTGCTGCCCGGGGAGCGCTGCCAGCTCGGCCCGGCCCTGACCTCGCACAGCCCGGTGACCGCAGCTCCCGAGGCTTTGTCCTCAGTGCAGCAGAAGGGCTTGTTGTGACGGCAGGGTAATTAATGTGCCTCGGCTCCCTAGCTGTAAAATCCCCGGGGAGACGAGGCGTGCATAATTTTTACTGCGCCACAGCTAGGTGAGCGTAACGCAATATTCCTGCTCAGGGATGACCGTGCTTAGCTACCTGACTGTAAAACACAGCTGCTTTCCTCATTTTACAGCGGCAAAGCTGGTATCCATTAACCATCCCGCTTTAAAAAATAATACCAGCTTCCCAGAGAGGCCACAGGCAGAACATTTCAGCTACAGCAGACTGGTTTTTGCCACGGCCAAGGAAACTGCAATCACCTTTCTTGTGCTGGGACTTCAGGCAGCATCAAAGGAGCAAGCCCTGTCCCATGCTGCTCTGCAGGTGAGGTAGTGAAGCTGGTCTCTTCTATTATCAAATACGAGCTACCACCAGTGTAGTGATGCTAGAGCCAAGAAGCCCTTGGCTAATGGCAGATTCTGCTTCGTGCAGAGAAATCCCACCCTGGTACGGCAGCACTGTGAGACTCCTGTTATGATTTAAGACCTAAGGGACTCCTTATATATGTGTATACATCCCTACGTATAGCAACATCCATGTTTACACACTTGTGCCCCTTCCAGTTGTTACCCTGGTTTCATAATAATCCCTGTTTTTTCCTCCTTGGCCCTCCTGGCAGCTGAGCTGTTCTCCTCTGGTTTGGGGGTGCTCATCACTGGCACTGCATAAAGGCCCTGAAGCAGCAGCAAGGGAAGGTTTACTGACAATTCTCCCATATTTCAATACAGTTTAGTTGTGTTCCCTATTATTTATATATTGTTCACTTCACCATCTATTTTTGCTAATAAAATCTGCAAATATACATATAGGGCCAGACTGCTTTGTATCTGTATTTGAAGTTGATAGAATAAATTACCTTTCCTACAGATTTTCAGTTATATATCAGCTTCTATTATGTGCTGCACAACATCAACATGAGAGGGAAACATTTGCCTTTACAGTCCTTTGCAAACATAGTTCTCTTCCAAGCTTTCTGCCTTGCTACTAAATAAATGTGTACACAAGATAGCATGTGCGTGTGTGTGTGTTACTACACAAGACTATTATTTACACAACATCCAAACCTGCACAAACTCTAGCATATAGTTGAAGTGGCATTTTCTAAATCTTGGAGCCACAGGGCACCGTCTGCACGCCGCGCTCTCACCGCCTCCAGGACCAGCACACCGGCGCGCAGGAGAGCCCAAACCTGCACCACTCCTCCGCTGAGCCTCCAGCACCCGGAGCTGCTGTCTGTCCCTCCCCGTCCTCCCACTGTCCCTCCTGGCACCGACATTAACATCCGAATGACTGTGGGACCGCAGACCGGCAGCGCTGCCAGGTGTCGGGTCTGGCCCCATAGCACCCGTGGTTCATCCCAGCTGTGGGCACAGTTCAGCAACCGCGTGGCCAAGGAACAGCGGGGAGGGAAGGGAGCAGCTCCCGGGACCCCTCTGCCCACCCTTGGGGATGCAGGGAAAGAGGAGTCACTGAAATCAGCATCTCCTGACCTCATGACGTCCTTACTGCCATTTCCACTCAGCGCTTTTTCTTCCATTTGGTTGTACAAGAGTGTTGTCAGCTCCTGGAAGCAGTGCAAAGGTGTATGCGTGTGTGCACTGATAGGCGGCCCATGGCTTGCCATCTAGATTTGGCTGCAGAAGTGACAGAGGTGGGAGCAAAGCCGGGGGTGATTTACACCAGCTGAAGATCTGGTCTATACGTTGCAACATACCTCTCGCAAAGTAAACATGGCCTTGCAACATAAACCGTAGGCTGGGGCCAAGAAACAGCTCAGCTGGAGAAGGCACGAGATCAGGAGAGCACAAGCCCGTTCAGGTAAGAGAGCTCTGTATCTAAAAACATGTCCTGACATACTCACAAGAGGAGACTGGGTATTTTTGGAGCCAACTTTTTCTGTTGCAACTCCCCAAGCCTCTGAGCTCATTAAAACGAAGACACTCTAATTTCCAGGAGGGGCCAAGAGGGAAAGGTCAAGGAGGACTGCTCTGTAATGTCGGTTCTCAAATTCCAGCAAGAACAGCAGCAGAGTTTTCATTAAGCCCCTGTCAAATGACGAATTACTGTACCATTGAAAGAAAGTAGGGCTGTTATTACCTCATATGCAAAAGGCAGTGAAAGAAAAGATGTGATGATTTATAGCTTGTGCACAAGTCTGCCCTCTGCGATGCACAGGCCGTTGCACGGGCCTACCAGAAATGAGACCTCAGCTCAGTGGAGCCACGGCCCTGGTGACAGCAGCTGGCCCTGCCCGGCTGAGGGCAGGCAGCGCCGTGCGTCCCCTCCACGCCAGGGCCCGGGGGCCTTCACCCACAGGAGCCTTGTTCTGAGGGCGCGAAACCACGCAGAGAACGAGGCGCTTTGCCAAATCCTAAAGTCTTCAGAACGAGCAAAGCAGCTGGTGTTGTTGTTGCACCAAGCCCGAAGTAACGCAAGAAAGCCCCCGGAACCCAGCGCGATCTGCTGAAGGGCGCGCTCGGCCTCTCGGAGGGCTCAGGCTTGAAGCCCAAAGCTGCTGCTTGCCTCTGTGTGCTTGTGTTTCCTGGACAGACGTCAGAGGAAGGCAGTCGGATTAGACAAATGCCTATCGCAACAAATACTTGATTTCATTCATCCCATCTGCGCCCTGAAAGCACTGCCTGGTCCAGCATTGTACCTCACGAGTAAGAAGAACAATGGCTTGAGGCCCCCGAGCAGAAAACAAGGGGAGGTGCTGCCTCCCAGGGTGTTCCTAGCCGAAACTGCCTGCACCTCTCAGCAAAGCTTTCCTCAAATCCACGGGCTGGTCTGAGGGCCAAAACGCTGTCTTTTAACAGTTAATTAGCTGGAGCAATTAGTGGTCATGGTGCTGTACAACAGCGGGAGAGTGCTGGACCTGAAACCAGAAGGCAAATGGCAGCCCTTGGGCAGCTCTTCCAGCAGCACCATCACATCCTGAGGACAGCCACACGGTCACTGTGTGTCCCCACAGGCTGGGACCTTCTCTCCTGCCTTGTGCTTGCTCCCAGCAGATCACCAGTGTGAAAATCCTGGTGGTCCATGGGGAGACACAAAGCGCACACAGGGGCTGTGCCTGGATCCAAAAATGCGCTTTTTGGGAAGACGATGCTCAGGACGGCGACTGCTTCATGCAGCTGTCAGAGCACCTGTGCTGTTGCATGAACTTCGCGGTAGGAGAAAGAGGGCGGTGCGAGGGACTGGGAAAGGTGAGAATCAAGCTGGGGTGACTTCTGAGTTAAATTCAAAATACAAGGTTAAAATAGAAACGCCTGCGATCTTAATACAACAACCTGTAATTATGTGCACAAAGGCACACATCTCCGAGTGTGTAGGTGTATGCATGCATTATACATTAATATGTGTACAACAGCCAAAGGAGCTGGTAAAGTTGCTTTTCTTTCTGTACTACCTTTTATTAGGAGACATGCATTACAATTGTTTCAAATTTTTAAATCTGTGGCAAAACATCACAGCATTTTCTGACTTCTCTTCGAAGGCCAGGACCCACCCCGCACACCCACTGTGCTTCCCCCTCTCTGTCCGCTGCGGTCACCCCACTGCGACGGCCCAGCAGCACCGCTGGGCAGCCCACAGAGTAAAGAGGAAAGCTGATGGTGCAAGGGTGAAATAGGATGGCACGGGTCCTACCATCTCCCGTCCAGGTTTGGTGGGACACGCCGGCCCCTGGGAGTCTGCACGGCACACGTGTGGGCTGCGTGGGGCACTTGCAGGAGCCCGCACTGCCCCACAGCCAGCACTGCACCCACAGACCCACTCGTGACACATGGCCGTCTCACCCTGCTCTGTGCCGGGTGCCACCTGCCCCCCCCACCATCAGGCACACCGGTTTGACAGTGTCCCTTTGAACTCAGAGCTTATCCGAGCCCTTGCTGCCTTCTGGCGGGTTATTCTGTGAGCTCGAGCTGGACACAAAGTGGCCAGCGGAGCTTTATCCGCTGAGACGGGAAAGCTGGTGCCCCGCAGGGCAGAGCTAATCTGGCAGGGTTGTGGCGAAATAGCAGATGGCAAATTTTGCCAGGTGCAAGACGATGCACTGATCGGGATGCGGTGCTTGGGAAACCGCCCCACGCTCACAGCAAACAGCAGAGCGGGACCTGGCCTAGCCCAGGTAAGAGCAAGACTTTGCGAAGGGTATCGGTGGAGAGGTGCGATGAGGACACAGCCTGGCCTTTCATCATTTTCCTTCATCCTTTCCATCTGGCGAGCATGCCTTGACTTTTCTACTGCTGTAGAAAGCGGCGGTGGTCTGGCCTCTCTCGTTTCCGCGCTCTGCTCCAGGTTACCCCGCGCGCTCCCAGCAGGCCCGTGGCGCAGCACGCCCGCTCCCAAGCAGCTCTGCAACCTCAGCAAAACAGGAAGCGGAGATCCGACCACACGACCATGCTGAGAAGCTCTGCCCCTGCGGGACGCAGGCTGTAACCTTTGGGGGAAGCTCTGGCTGGCATGCTTTGGTCCCTCTGATGCTGCAGCCTTTTTTCGCCCCCTCGCTGCCAACACCTCTGCCTGTCCCTCCCAGATGCAATGCACTGGGTGGGGGTGCTCCCTCCCACTGCAGGCCGACATTTAGGATCAAATAGATGGTGAAATAAAACCAGGCATTCACCTTCAGCAGATGAAGTGGGCAAAGCATTTTCCTTTTGCAAAAGGGGAAGAGCAGCGAGTCCAGCTGCAGAGCCGTTTCCCATTAACCAGCCCACGATATTATCTTACATCCTCCTAGCAACAGTTATCTGCTACTCCAAGAAGCAGCTGGACTTTTGTAATGCTGAGAACACAAAATCCCAAGAGGAGGGAACCCCAGGGATCTGCCACGTTGCAAAGCTGGTGAGACAAAATCAGCTGGAGAGAAAGGAAAAGGATCCTTCATCCCTCCAACACTATGAAGGTAACAGCAGAAGACGAGCACGTGTCCTCCCAGACCCAATAACCTTGCCCAGACAGTCACAAAAACACGCAGGCTCGACGAAGCCAAGCCATGTTGTCTCTGGCGGTGGCTGTGAGCTCCCCCTTGCCCAAGCAGCTCTCTGACCTCTACCACAGTGAGCTGGTAAAACCGCTGTCCTGCCGAGGAGCGCAAACACCGGCACGTTTCGTAACCACACAGCCCAAGGACGTGGTGTTAACACTTCACAATTATTTTCTCCATGCCAGAACGAGCTAAGGTAGGAGCCTCTGCCCTGGCTTTGAATTTCCTGGCTTTCCCCGGTCTGCGTCACAACACGATTCCTCCCAGCCAGCTTCTTCCTCAGATGTTCAGAGTTAGAGCTGGGAGCCCAGCCAGCTCTCCTTCCCAAAACAAACACGAGGCCTCCTGATGCCAGAGATTTGCCTTCTATTCAATACCACAGGGACAAAACACTTGGCTTTACAAGCACTGCCCCGATTTTCAATTCTGCAGAGGTATATAAATAAAAATGCAGCTTTTAGACAGCCTTGTCTGCACTAGAAAAGACTTGATGGCATGTCCCTACAAGATGCCTCTCTCCACCAACAGTAAATAGAGCCTCAATTAATTACAGAGGTTCTTTGCCAGGTTAGTATACATTGTTTCAGCAAGCAAAATAAGGCTTGTTGTCAAATTACTTTTTCCTGTAATCACATCTGTATTGGAGTTTTTGCTAGTAATAAAACCACCCACCCGTTATTAAACCACCCTGGTCCCAGTGTAAACCTGGTCTAAACCTAATGCCCTGAAAAATGATAAAGCACCCATCTCGGTAAAAAGCTTTGCTTTCCCTCCAGTGTCCCTGGGTTCCCATCTGATTGCTGCTGCAACCTGCGTGCTTTGCCTGGAGGGCCAGGAACTGCAGAGCTGCTGGTGGCTGAGGAGAAACAATTCAGCGGAAACATTGCCACGAGCCCTGAAGATAGCAAACCACATCCCCACACTGCCCCGTGCAGGCAACCAGCTGAAATCCAGACCGATCCCTCGGCTGCGCTAAGGGATGTGCCTCAGCCTCAGCTGGGTGAGGCACGCGGCCTCCAGCAAACCAAGGCTTCCCCTTCTTTGGGAGAGGAGATGTGACTCATGGCAAAAATGTGCTAAATATGCTCCTGAAAGGGGAAGAACATGCAGAGAACAGGAAAGAAATCACCTGTAATAATTATTGCGCTACTGTCACTATTAATATGCTTCCTTCAAGTAGTGTCTTTTTCTTTGGAGAGGGTAAGAGGTAAACCAGCTATACCCAACGAACATGGCACGTGCAGACATTAAATCATGTGCTGCTACTCATGGATCTTTATTCAATCCACCTTTCTTATGTTTATTAGCCTTAATTTATCAGTGCTCAGTTTCCAGCGATAAACTCGAGGCAACTCCTCAGAGCATCAGGGTCCCTGCGGTGTCACACGAGGAAGGGAGACGTGGAAGGGGTGCTGGCTTCCTGCCTCCCCTCCCCTGCCTTGAAAGGCTTAGGCCCACAATTGGCCTGAATTTGTACATTTATTTTATTTCAAAGAAGTGGTTGGGCTAAGAAAAAACATAAAATGTTACCTAATAAAATTTATGAAAATATCAGTGATTTAGGCAACATCGATACAAATAGAGGTGGATGCTAAACATGTATTCTTTGCTCATGCTGAAGTCAGTAACTGCTAAGTTCAGTGTATTTTGGGGGTAATAAAGAGCTATACTGTGGGCCCAATATGCTTAAATACTGAGGAGTGTGAAATGTGGGTGCACCAGCAGTATGTCCAAGTCTCCTGTGTGCTCTGGAACAGGCACATATCTAAGCAGAGTAATTCATAATTAACAGTATCTCTATAGCATCACCCATGAAGGGATCTCATGTTCCTCCATAAATATTAATTAAATCAACCCAACACCCCAGTTGTGTAACATTACTGCCATTACCAGGTGGAGAAACTAGGGCATGGTTTCATTGCCCACACAGCACCCGCTGCAGCCCTGATAACAGTGACCCGTCCGCAGCCCGGGAAGAGGGTGGGGGTACTGGGTTCAGGTGCCTCATGGCAACTCCTGCCTCCCAAACCTGCACCCACAGCGGCACGGTCGGGTGGAAGTGCCTCCTGGAAGGGCTCGTGTCAAGCAGTGTCATTCTGAGAGAGGGGAACTAAGCAGCAGCATCTCCAAGGAGACCAGCACGCGTGAGGAGCAGCGGGCGAGGAGACAGAAATAGAAGATGGAATAGGAAGCTCGAGATGGCAGCAGTTCTGGTTTTCATATTTTTTGTATTTCTGGTATGGTTTTTGCTAATTAGATAGCTTTCCACTATGAATGTCAGGGTGATTTATAAACAAATAATTTAGCTTTCTATCACTCCAGCGCTAAGGAGCAAATTGCTGCCCAGGGTCCTCTCGCACCATCCTCACGTGCATATCCTCCCCATGGCTCTGGCCGTCACTTCATCCAGCACTGGAAAGCAGCTGTGTTGGGTACAGGCTGCAGAAGTCCTCAAGGGACATCAGCGGCACACCTGCATTTGCTTTCAACGCCCAGGCCCTAGGCAGCAGGACAGATACAGCACGGGGAGTCGTGTGCCTGGGAGAGTCCAGCAGCCAGCTGGGATGGAGCAGGAGCCACAGTTTAATGCTTTCCTTGTAGAAAGTACAAAGGTAGCTCATGAGAGCTGGGCATGCAGTTTCTGGAAGATGGCATGCCGGGCTATACGGCTCCCCGGCGCATGAAGCAGCACTGGCTCCTGGCTGGAAGAACAGCGTTTCTCATTAAACACCCAATACCACGTCTTATACCTCTCGGCGTTCCCACCAGAGTGCCAGCACTATGCAAGCTGAATAGCTGATATCGCAGGGATGCGGGTCCAGGCAGCAAAACCAATTCTTAATCTCTTCTTGCAGCCAAGGGGTTTGACTTGGACGTGTTGCTGGGCTTCTATACTTAGCACTGTCAGAGGATGAGCATTTGCGCCTCAAGAACAATGTGCTAATAAAAAATGAGGGAAAATTTATCCCTTTTGAAATTCAAAAAACCTCACTGCATGGAAGCAGTTCTCCCTTGTGAATGTGGGTTAGTCTGTCTGGGCTAATCCCCTATTCATATGTAGTGGCTTATTAGGGATTTAAAAAAAAAAACTGAAGGTTTAGACAGCATATTTACAGTGGAACAGGCTCACACAAACTATATATTTTATTTAAGCAATGAATTTAATGATACATTTGACTTGAATTAATGTTGGAGAAATCTAGAAATCTGTTCTTTTTTTTTCCTGTTGTTTCTGTGAAACCCTTTAATAAAGGCTTTACAGAAGCAGTAATATATAACTTTAAAAGGGCACTAAAGCCAATTGAAAAAGAGCCAATGCAGACCGAATTCCTGCCTCCTGCAGAACAGCAATAAATCCTCCCACCAGCACTCAGTTCCCTTCAAACCACAGAGCTGCAGCCCATCTGAGCCCCGTGGTGACCGCAGCTCACTCGAAACAAGCACCCTAAAGGCTCTATGGCCACGTTTTCCCAGATTTACAGCGGCTTCCTCGCTGACTCCTCTGCTCCACCCGCTCCAGCCGTTTATGATTGGAGTATATTTTGTTTTGTTTTGTTTGAAACTACTGGGAGGGTTCACAGAGTGAAAATCAAATGCGGCCCCTGTGTGGGATCTCTCTAGTGACCCCACTGTGAACCTCACAAACATCTGAGAAGAGAGAAGTCTCATTGCAGAGAGCAAAGAGAATTAATGTGGAAAAGAGACAGAAGCGCAAGGGGGACATGAGCTGCCAGGGATGCCCCACAAGCCAAGGGCAGAGCTGGAAACAGAACCTGTTTCCTAAATCATTGTCGATTCATCCAGTGCTCTCCAGCTCATACTGCTTCTGAATAAATGTTAGCACAATCTTTATCAACATCTTATTCATGTGCAAATGGCACTCTAGTTCAAAACAGTATTTCTATGCTAGATATCCAGGACTTAAAACACTACCTAATCCTCTAGGCAAAACACATCTCTACATAGGCACAGTTATGATTAAGTGAGGCACAAATCCACGAACAGCAATGGAAAAGCCAGATATGGAGTACGTGCAGAGAGCTACATGAGTGCGATTTCACTGCAGCTGTAGATCCCGACAGCCCAACGCCCCGGCGCTTCCCCATGCAGCCAGCAGCCGCCCAGCCAGCTGCGGATGAGCGCCTGCAAGATGCTGCAGACGTCTCGCAGGGGATTATCAGTCACCGCAGGACGCCCCTGCCCAGTGCGGTTCGGCGGATCCATCGGCAAGGCCGTTTCTCAGGATGCTTTTTATCCCGCCAGCAAGGGATGTGCACTGGGTCCAGCACAATGGCTGCACTGCACGGCACTGCCATCCATGCCCATGGCAGAGGACCACAAGCACTCAGGGGACAATGGCTTCAAGGGCATTTTCCCGCTCAGCCTGGTAAATGCCCATCTGCACGCACTAATCCTGCCCCAGCCGCAAGTAAAGCGCCGTAGCGGAGACCTCCACAAAGCAGTAATTGCATTCACAGTGACTTGATTATTTGCAGCTCTCCATACCTACCCAAGGGCGCTCTCACTGCTTTAAGCACACCAGTACTGTCCTAGTATAGGCAAAGCTTTAAGAAACCCATTTTTCCCCTATTGGGAAGGCTGATGTACTTTAGTCTCTCATCTCCTGGGAGGGGATTTTGCCTACTGTTCATAAATACTATCAGGAGGAAAACGTCATACGCTGCTTTTAGCTCCACGTTTCAGGGCAGAGTCCACCAACTATGTCACAACCGATAAGTTTTCTTAGAAGTAAACGCTGTGCTGCTACAAACTGCTCCCCTGCTTGCAGCGTCCCCGCGCACTGCCTGCGGCAGCACAGCCCAGCTTCCTATCTAAAGCTTACGCAAGAAAACAACCACACTAAAATCAACAGTTTTGCCATTGATATTCAAGGAGCCAAGAGGCTTTGGTTGGTATACACAAAATGTTTGCTGTTAGAGAAAATTATGCATCCGGAGAATTTCTGCTATCTAAAGTATTTATTAATATAGTTTTGCAAGTGTCTATCTCTGTATGCATAATTACTTACATAAGCACGTATTGTGGCAAATATATAGCGGCTGTGTCATGGTATCATTGCATTATATTCAAGACCTTTGACAGAGAACTGTAGACCTTCCTGCTGGCATTGTGGCATTTTATACAGCATCTCACATCAATAAAGAAAACAGCTGTGACCACACACATGTTTTTGATCTTTTTTGTCCCCTTCAACTCTTCTCAGCAGGTTATTATTTCTGGTCCCTAACACCAAGGATCCCTTATCACTGGGAAGGCTCCTCGCATGCTAGATGTTGTACAAGCATGCAACAAAGAGCTTTAAATAGCTTACAAACTAAAGATAAGGCAGACAGGAGAGCCCAAGTAATGGTAACGCTGGCCTGCCTTGGTGCCACAGGCTATAATGTACCAGCAGCTCAGTCACTGCCAAGTTTTGCAAAAGCAATCAGAACTGCAGTTAATTAATTGTATTTTTTCAGTGCTAAACAAACAAAACAAGGCATTCAACATAGTTATTTCAGTATGATCTGTGGCAGAGGGTCATGCCACCAACCCCTGATTTATCACCTGCTTCATCCCATTGGGGGTTTTACTCCAGTCCTCAGCTCTCAGGAACCTTCCTTCCAAAACGAAGGGCATCTGTGACCCACAGAGATGCAAAGGACAGCTTGAAAACAAAACCTGGGTTCATCCACAAGAATCTAGATGCATCCCCCCCCCCCCAAAAAAAAANNNNCTCTTTCTTTTTTTATACAGAAAAATACAAATAAAATACAAAATATCCTGTATCTCAGGATTTCTTTGCCAGTGCCAGGATGCTCTGCAGCCTGGTGCAGAAATCAGAATGGCTGGGGATGCAGCCCAGGTCGCTGCCCAGCTGGAGTGCAAACCGTGCAATCCAGCTGACAGCTTTGCTCAATCGTGGTTCGAATTCGCTGCAGTTTATCTGCGGAGGCATTTAAAATGCCTGTCTTGAAGGTGTCAGGACCACTGCACTCAGTGAGTCATCCACTACGCCTGATGGAGACAGGTAATAAATCTGACCCAGTGCTTACTAAAGCTTTCTACAGGACTTGGCAGGTACTTTGCACAAAGATGACGTAAAATAGCATATAGGACAGATAACTGCAACTGTGCGGGTCGAGTGCTATTTTTCCCTTAATAACCTTTTGTTAGAATCCACCATTTAAGAAGTGGCATACACAATAACTGTAGCCATCTGCCAAAGGGATGCAGTAACCTGACATCAGGCGTCCTGTATTAGGATTTCTGAAAATAGATTTCAGTTTTCTGCACTTGGGTAGAACAAACCAACTTAAGTCATGAATTGCCTGTAGCCAAATCAGTGTGTTTTATATATGTAAAGCTAGCTTGGCCACCAGTAACAGAGTGCAGCAGGGACCAATGGGGCCAGTGGCTGCCCAGCGTCCCGGGGGGGGGTTGCAGCCCGGGCTGGGGGGCAGAGCCAGACCCAGCTGGCTCTGAGGCAGCTCAGGAGCATCTGCACAGCACTGCAGCCACACCCGTGGCTACGAGCTCGACATCCCTGTTGTCTGCCCCTTTGTACTTCACCTCCAGGACAAAGAGAACATCTTCCTTTCTTGTGGGAGACATTAACTTAAGGGCCAAGAGGGAGAAAAGCTGCGAGATGTAGAAGAAACTAGTTGGCCAAAGGGGTCCCTTAGCTTGTAGCTCCCAAATGATGGACACCAGGAAGCTGATGCGGATACCATTAGATTTACCGGAGATACAACACCAGCCTTCTCGTGGCCCAGAGAAACCCAGCTGACGCGTGGCACAGCTAGAGGAAGGCGCGGAGGTGAGAGGCAGGGACACACGGAAACGTGCAGGGAGAGCCCCATCGCTGCAGGGGCCTGCTTCAGTGGGGAGGACAGAGGTGGTGACTCATTCCTATCGCATTACTGGTAAATTTACCCCGGTTCACACTTTCCCTGGGGAAGGAGGCATTGCACCAAGCTTTTCCAGGAAGTATTTTGTGTCCTGTCACATTCCCAGGGGTCTCAGCATGGCAAGGGGCTGCTCGTGCGCTACCCATGGGGGATGAGCACCAGGACAGGCTGGCACTGCCCTCAGGGAGCTGGCAACAGCATGGGACATATTGAATCCTGGTGGGAGCAGCAGCTGGCTGCTCTCAGAAAGGCACTACCCCTATCCTTTTGAAATCCTTAAGCATTTCTTTTCTCACTTGAGAGATGAACAGCCTACCGAGGTCGTTTGCATTCGGAAGATGTGCAGAGGCTGCAGGGCAGTGTGGCTCAGCCCATCAGGGTGGGATGCTTTGCACAGCACTACTCCTGCAAAAATAATGATACCGAACATGACCCACGGTTAAACCAAAGGCCCTGCTCCAGTGCCGGAGCAGGTAACGCGTCACTGCCTCCAACTGCCAGCGGGGTGCGAGACAGCACCAGCGTAAATGGAAATTAGTCTCTTTATGGATGACAGGCAGCACTGCAAGCCTGTATCAGCGCAGGATACAGCTGAACACGAAACGACCCCCTTGGCAATGGCACCGCAGCAAATAAATCGGCATCTCAACTTACCTTGTGAACGCGTTATCCTTTTGCAAACGGAGAGTAAACATAGCAGATGAGGCAAGCTGATCGGCAGGAAGCAGAGCGCAGGGGCACGTCCCTTTACACAACAGTAGTCCTTTTCCCCGGCAGGTCGGAGGAGTTCTCGTAGGCAGAGGCGAGCCCCTTTGCCCAGCGGGTGCCTGGGGAGCTCTGCTGCATCACCACCAGCCGGATGGGAGGCTGGCTGTTTGCAGGGACCTCGGGAGCATATTCCTTGCTGGGATCCTTCCCCCTGCAGTCATAGAGCACGCAGGAGATCAGGAAAACCAGGAGCAAGATAACATAGCTAGCTACCAGAATGATGAGATTCAAGGTAACAGGGTCAATCTCCAAATAAAACTCCATTTGATCCCATGCTATGGAGTGCAAACCCGGACAGTGAAGTTTCATATGCACAAGTGAGCGAACACTAACCGATCAGAATAGATGTATTGGCTTTGCGGTAAAAATACATTAATCCTCAGGTCTCCTGTAGCAATGGATTTCCCTGAACTGGATGATTAAAGCAGCTCAGTTTAATAACTTAAGCTCCTTCTTTTAATGCCACGTTGCCTACAGTGGCAGAAGCTAGATTTGAATGCTATATTGACAGCAAAACCTCCCCCTTGCTCGGGGACTCTCTCTATCCTTGACAGGCAGGCACCAAACCAGGTTTCCTCTAAGGGCATTTTGCAGAACCTCCCTTCTGAAGGTGAGTTTGGGCTCCAGATCAAGTCACTGTGGCTGTGGGCTGAATAAAACTGAGCTATTCACTAGTAAATGAGTACGAGATAAAACAGGGAGAGAGTCATTTGCAAGGTAACTTTTCTCAAAGCCTAATCAGCCTGACTCCAGTTTCAACAAGACTTTTTTGCCCTATCCCTGCACTATAAAAGGCCCTTGAGCACAAATTAAAAACTCTGGTGGCCCACTTGCACACCAGCAGCCCTGGGACATGTCACACACCATCACACACACTGCCCAGCCAGCTCTTGCAGCCACAGGAGCTCCCCGCAGGCTGCTCCGTCCCCACCTGCCAGGTCTGCTGCCACCGCAGCGTTTCTCCAGCCTGGGCAGTGCTAATTTCTTTTTCCCTGTGCAGACTCTGCTTGCTAAAATATGGTCAAGCCTTCAGCGCGGCTGTCCCCTGCCTGGGAGCGGTGCCAGGCTGCCCAGCCACAAAACCGGCAAGAACTTTTTGCGCCTTCAACATCTACATCTCTGAAGCTGATGAGTGAGCAGGGACACACACGCAGCTGCACAGCACCTGCTTGTTTCCCTAGAAAACCACACTGGAGAGACCAGCCATTCTCCAAACATTGGTGTACCGGCGTACAGGACACGAGGAAGGCCGATGAGAAGGGCAGGAGATGATGCCAACGAGCACCCGGACCCCACGTCAGCACGCTTGCTGCTTCCACGCAAAACTCCAAGGTTTTGGTCAGCATTACAGCACAGGAGGGCTTTAGGAAGAGATTAGGCTGTCTCAGTCTTAGCGCTGCCAGAGCTGTGGAAAAGGGTTTTACGTGTCAGCGGGAATCCGATCCGGCACGTCTAAGCTGTAAGAAATATGTCATGGGGCCATCCGGCTGCCACAGACCTCGACGCACGCCGCTTGTTTTAAGGCCAACATCATCCGTGTCCCCCCCAGTCTGCCCTCCCAGCCCTTTTTAGCCATTAAGAGCTTTGTATCAGGAAGAAATAAGCCCAAATCTGGTATTGCAGGAGGCACGTTTAATGGAGAGGAGGGAAGCCTGCAATGTGAGGATGCACATTTGCATTTCTGTCACCCATCACATCTGAAGCCAACTAAATTTGGCTTTTCAGCATAGTTTGGACCAAAGATGTGATTTTTCAAGACAAGCTAAGGCTTTCCTGTATGCAGTTCCCCTCCAAAGCAATGATGAATGGAGCTGGGACTTGGTTTCAGCTTCTATCTGGGAAAATCTGAAAGTCTTTTAAAAAATCCCTCCAAAATGACTCAGAAGCACAAGCAGTAGGGTTCATGGTTTTAAATTTCAATCATGCTGCAATACAAAAAGTTAGGACCAACGTAATAAATTCTATGTAGTTCACATGTTGGGAGAGATATGTGGGAGTAGACTTATTTCAGATTATGTTTAGGGGAATTTTTAATTGGTTTAAGTCTTTTAGACTAGTCTCTAAATGCAGCCTAGACTCTGAAAACTCAGTACCATCCTCACAAAAGCAAGTTCAACATATTTAATTTAATTTAATTTAATTAATTTAATTAATACTAATTTTATTTAATTATTACCAGAAGCTGAATTTTCTCTGAATTCCCCCACACTGATAACTAACTTTCAGATTTCTCTCTAATATTACAGCCAGGAGATACATGATGTTAAGCGCTTAATTTAGCAAGCTTTTAGGGGGGCTTCTCAACATGTAAAATCTGGGACTTGATTACTGCACCACCTCCTGCACAACAAGAGAAAAGCCTCTATGTTTCTACATCTCTGCAGCTTCCCAAAACACTGCCTCAGAGTGAAAACACATCACACCTCCAAAACACCTCCCGAAGGCTGCGCCCAGGCCCCGACGCACAGCGAGGAGACCTCTCATTTACACTTCTGTTGTGACCTCTGGAGCCCCCTCCCTGAGCTGCTTGCAGCAGCCTGGGCACTGATAATTGGAGTCTACAAGAGGATTTGTCCTCGATATCATTACGCATTGCTTCCTCCCAGCCTGCATCCAGAGCATCCAGAAGGCGTTCGCCATTTGATATTCCTAAGCCAAGGACTGCCAGGGTTCAACGCTGTGGCCAGCACCCCTGCCCAGGAGCATCACATTGCTCAGGACCCCGTCCGCACGCATCCCCAGGCTCTGTATGGGGCAGCCTCACTCCGGCAAGCCGGTGTTTCTCCCAGGTCAGCGTCCTGTTGGCCCCCCTGCTCAGCACTGCTCCCCCAGCCCTGCCCTCACCATCTCGCCCTGCCCCTGCCGTTTGTCCCGCACTCCCTGCTTTTAAAAATCTTCTCGATCCCCGTTTGCACCTCTGCTGATGGAGCGCTGACAGCTCTGCGGTGAGTGGGTGTGCATTCCCCCCACGCAAACAGGAGTCTTGGAAGTTTTGCAGGATGGGGACAAACCCAAGCAAGTTGGTGCAGGGGCTGGGGTGAAGCGCTGCTTGTCCATGGCACTGGTGTTCCTCAGAAGTCTGCAATTTGGCTCTGCTATAATTGCTTCAGCAGCCAGATCAGCTCTGCCATCAGCTGTGCCAGAGCACAGAGAAGGTGATTTGCACAAAACCTCTGAAATATCCCCTAACAGTGGATTTGATGGAGTCTGCCATTTATTTATTCTAGTATTTCTTTATTCCACTATTCTGTTATTTAATGATTGACAAAAAGCAAGCCCACCCCAGGTTTCAGAGCTTCAGGCTGGAGACCTCAGCCCACCAGTTGCCACATTCAATTCTTCCTGCAGTTTTTTTTCCCTCTTATTTTGTCCACATTGATTTATAGATGCTTCTGGATGAAAGCACCTGGTCTAATGCAGAAGGCCAGTAGAACAGCACTTGTTCAACACAGGCAAGTTAAATAGTAGGTGCCTGCTGTACTGGCTCTGGACAAAGCTGGTTTGCTTAGACCATGCAAGAGCAAGAAGCAGCTTCCAGCCCTGGTGCTCCCCAGATGAAGCCCAAGCAGCCGGCAGAGCCTCGTGCGTTGTGTAAAGCGCTGCTCGATGCAGCTGACCCCATTCCAGCTGGCTGCACCTCGGAGCTGCCACCCAGCGAGAACCATCAGCACTGGGCTCGATTGGCTTAACTGCAGTGTCATGGCTAAAAATAGCCCCGGTAAATAAATCTCCTCAATCCTGGTGCAGTGTGAAAGCAGAGGGGAGTGTGGACAGCAGCAACACCAGCGAATTTCAACCCGAACAACAAATGGACCAAGATGGGGTATCCGGAAGGACAGACTGACCTCTGGGATCCTGCCCTGTGCTTTGCAGCCGGGGATGCTGAAAGCCAGCACACGTGGGCTGTGGGCAGCTGCCACCATCGCCACCCTCCTGCAGAAGGCCACAGCTTCGGAGGGAAGAAGCCTGCTGTGGTCAGGGACCAAATTCCAGTTACCCCGGTACCTACAGTCCAAATCCCAAACACCCAGAGCAAATCCAATGAGCGCGGCTCTGCCGCACGTGCGGAACTGCTGCAGGGCACAGCCACCGAGCTCCTTCCCGGGGACACCCCCGGGGTGCTGCAGGCACCCGCCTGAGCGGTGCTTGGGGCTTGCAGCGGGGGCACACGCCCACCCATGCTTGGCCTGCGGTCTGGGGGGCTCCTGCCCCCCTCAGCACGAGCTGGGCTGGCAGGGAGCTGCCCCCCCCTCCCCTCGAGGTGCTGTTTCCCTCTGGCTGGGCTCTTGTCACCCTGGCCCCCCCCAGCGGTGCAGCGCTGCCGGCCGGCCACACGGGGGCGCCGGCGCTTCCCCCACGCAGCCTCTCGGCGCCCCGCGGGACCGCGGTCCACGGGCACCCCAGGAGCCGCCGCGCCGAGGGCTCCGGCGGGCAGCGGCGTCGGTCCTCGGGCAGCGTTTGAAGAGAGAAACGATTTTCCACCGCTGGGGTTTTGCTATGCGCTCTCTCAGGAAGCATTTACGTGCAGCGGTTAAACCATTTCCTGCTTTAGATACTTTTTTTTTTTTTAATTTATTTGATCTCTACAGCTTTAGAAAAGAGTTACTATCACACTCCTTTTGATAGGGGAACAGAAATTCAAGATAAAAAGGAAAAACAGCATAGCCACTATGTACGAAATCAGCATATTCAGTTATCTGTGTTGTGGTTCCATCCTGAGACCCTAAACCCACAAAGACATCAGTCAGCAAAGTGCCTGACTTTGAGACTGCGAATGATCCCACAGAGGTGAAAGAGGCAGCTGGTGCTTGAGGTTGAGCATATCCCGAGTCTTCCTGAAAAGTCAGAAGCTCAAAACAAAGATTTAATTCTTACCACATCGAGCACTGCTCACAGATACTGGCTGCATGACTTCAGCTCCTGTCCCCAAAAGCTTAGACTCCACTACTACCAACCCCACCACCACTCCGTACCCAGCAGGCCAACGTACTGATTTACATCTAATTGCCTTTATCTGCAAATCAATTTACTAGAGGGGACTCAGCTGGAGGGGATTTGGTCCTCGGTGAAATGAAACCAGCTGCCATGAGGGGGCAGATGCAGCTCAGCTATCTTTGTGTTCGCTTTTTCTTTGTCTCGGGGCTCCCGGCGAGCTGGGTCCCTCAGAGCCAGGGCGCAGCTGGGCTGTGTCAAACCGAAGTGGGGTGCTGGTGTTCGGGTGTCCCACCTGAGCTCCTGCAGGGGGGGTCTGCTGGCACCAGTCCTGCTCTAGTTGGTGCTGCATGAAGCAAAACCCAAAGGGATCCGATTTTGTACCATGATATTTTTGCTTTGGATGTAGATTTTGCAGGCAAAATATTAATTTTCTCATAGAGGAGTGTGCACAAATCCAGGATTATGCATGGCAAAGGGACTGAGGCATTAGGGAGCTGGACCCTAACCCGCGGGTTCACAAGAAGTGACGGTCAGGCAGCACTCTCATGACACTTTTTGTGACACTTTTGTTTTACATCCTACTCCAGTAGGATGTAATTCAAATGATGCTGAACTTTCACATCAAATAGTTTAACGCTTAATTGACTTTTTTGTTTGTTTGTTTGTTTGTTTGTTTGTTAATCAGGGAGTTATGAGTGATGTGAAAGGTAAAACTAGATTTTTAGAATAGTGGTCCAAATCATAACTGGGCTGATAACAACAGAGTGGGTGCAGATTAGTCAGTGCCACTCTGTAGGGTGAGCACCTACAGAGGAATAATACCAGAAGAAAAGGGAGCGTGCTTATTTTTCATCTCTAGGTAGCTTCCAATGAGAACCAAGGCAGCATGTGAGGATTTTGACTTCTACCAGGTAAAAGAAACCTTGTCTGTAATGCTGCACCCATGACACTAGCAAGCGTAGGAAACTACCTCAAACTGTGGCAAATCTAATTTGACATGCTGTGAAATAGTCCACTTGTCCTTGGCTGCTTGAGAAGCATAGAAAAATGTAATTATGTCATTATTAATGTAGAAATGACTTGAAATCAGAAAGAAGAAAATTAAAATGTTCGATACAGAATGCAATTCTCCTGGAATGGGTCATGCATGGGTACGGGAGAGATCAAACTGGATTTCATTTCTGTTGGAGTCAGGCTGCTTGCTTGGTTTGTCTTCTGCCCCATACGATATTTTATGCAAGAGTTAATCAAGATAACGCAGCGATAAAATCAGAACTATGTAGAACAATTGCATCAAACTCAGTGCATCTCCTTCTGCTTATCTCAGCTGAGTTTTACCATCAAACTCATGATTGCGCTGTGTAAACTATCCCGTCCTTTCCACTGTTCTCACTTTGTGCTGCACAAATCATTTCAGCCAAGTGTCTAAGGATACACTTCCTCGTGTTCCTGATGCTGAAGCACAGGCTTATGTGCTCTGCAGAACTGACATGGATTTAGGTGCACACAGCGTTTTGCTCTGGCACGTGTGTTCAGCTGAACCTGGGCTATTAACTACACTGTGGCTTCCAGAAATACAATTACTAATGCAGGTAGTAAAGCACTTAGTGTGAGCGAGAGCCATGGCTTCTTGTTTTAGAGTGCTACAGCTTCTTGCTTTATTACTTATGAAGATTAAGGGCTATATTCTTTCCTTTTTTTTTTTTTTCCAATAAATCAGGATTTTGCTAATCTGGCCCCCTGTGACAGAAGCAGGCTGGGCAAGGAGCACTTGGTGCACCAGGGATGGTCACCTCTTCATGGGCACGGCTACAGCCTGGAAGGGGAACGTGGGTGCGGGCACCCTTGGGTGACCTCCCAGAGAAGTCAGGAGCAAAAGATGTATAGGATAAACTCCAATGCCCAGCCTGAGAGAGGGAAGATGAGCAACTGAAGGCTCCAACTTTTTGGCAATGCTGCACACCATTTCTTGCCATTACAAAAAGTGCTGCCGAACAGTTTCCCAGCTTGTTTGGCACAAAATCTATACATCTTTCCACAGGATGACATGTGTGTATTTGCCTCTCTTTCTGTTTGCCTTGAATAAACCTCTATGGGGCGGGATGTAAGGAATACATCACTATTCCTGGGGCATGTCTGAGTGCTGCTGTGATCATGTTTCAAATCTGCAGGCAATAAATCAGTTTTGCTTCTGAATTCAATCCGCTTTTTCTTGATTTGCTTTCAAGACTCTGCTACCCTGGGACAACTGGCAACACATAGCTAATTTTCAAGGAACCAAAGGACTTTTATGAGCCAGGAATAGGTAAAGGCTGTCTGCCCATATGTGTAGGTTAGCAGGCAGAATAAAACATAGGTCACCATGGGCATGAGCTGCCCTTGCTCAAGTTGCGCTGCAAAACCAGTGGCTTCCAGCTCTGGCTCCTGGCTGCTGCCTTGCTGAGTGCCCTGTTGGGTGAAGGAGACAGAGAGGAGTCGGATGATGAGAAGAAGAAAGGCTCTCTAAAAGTAACTTGGCAAAATCTGCCTCAGAAGGTCTTGCAGAGCTCTCTGCTTGATGCTGCTGGGTGCAATCAGAGGGAGGAAAACCCTGAGCAGCTTTGGGAAAACCCAACACAGCTTTCCTTGTTTGTGCTAGGATCTCTGCAAATCTGTATAACAGCATGTGTTTGAGGGCAGCAAATAAAATTAACTTTGCCTGAATTTAGCTCTTTTAGGCTTTTTCAGGGAATACAGGCCTCAGAAGAGGATACTTGAATACCAGTCAGACACCTGGTGAACAAGCCAGCTGTGCACAGCTGTTCTTTCCATCTCTCTTTTTCATTGTTTGCAGGAACAATGAAGTGATCGAGGACTAAGAGGGTTGAACTGACAAAAAAAAAAAAAAAGAGACCCAAGTGCCAAGCTCTTTAGTGCTCTTTGTAAAACCCAAATAAATGGAAAAATAAATCAAGCTTAGACATCAACAGGAAATTGAAAAGTTACATCAATGGAAGGACAGAAATGTATACGTCAATCATTTGGCTGGAGATGTTGTGGTATAAACAGATTTTTATCACATATAGCTCTCTATTCAAATAATTATGTCCTAGATTTCTATTGTAAAAGTACACAGAGTACAATTTTGCCAAGAAACCTCTGCAAAGAAATATGAAAAATAGAGCAAGACTGGCTTTGCTGTCCCTGATTTCAAATTTTCAATGTTTTTAAAGCACAAGTTTAATTCAGAAAAACAGAAGAGGTTCATACATAATCCTCTGTCAATGCTTCAGGACTTGTTAGATGCCTACACCTACGCACACGATGACATGTTTTGCTGAAGAGAGATGGACTCCTTGAACTCTGCCATCCCCACCATGTTCAAACGTCAGCGTTGTCACCTCTCTTTTCTCTACTTCATTGCAACCCTCATTTCTTTTAGGTACTTCAGATGCCCACAAAGAAAAGTTACGTGACAGCAGCCCATCACCAACTGGGCACCCCAAGCTCCCGTTCCCGTCACTGCACCTCGCAGTTGACGCACAAGGTCAGCCTGGCGCCACCTCCATCGAGGGGACATGGTCCCTCATCATGGGAACCACGTTGCTGCCAGCCGCCCTCATCGCAGATAACCAGCCCTCGCAGACAAAGCCTTTGCCTTCCTTTTGAGATATAAGATATCGGTATACAAACAGTAATAAATAACCAATGTGTCAGCCTGAACTGAATCCCGTTCCCCTGCCTCACCCACTTCCATTCCATTTACCACCAGGCTTTTTTTTTCTTTCTCTGCTTCTTCCACACCCACATTTTTATTTTGTATTCCCTTGGACAAAAGCGGTCTGCAGCAAGTGGCCTTTCCTGGGAGTTTTCCATATTCAGTGAAGAGGGAACCATGTCCCCTTGCTGTCGGGAGCTTTGGGCCTCTGGTCTCCTCCTTCCAGCCTTATTCCTGACCTTGGTCTCTCCCCCTTGTTCAGACCCATCGGTTATACGGCAATCAGTCCTACCATGCTCCTTGGATTTCTTTCTTGGCACCAGGCACATTTTTCTGCTGCAAATATATCCCCAATCATTTTTGCATTGTTTTCTCCCAGCCGCTATCTTATCATTGCTGTGTTGTTCTTTCTTGGCTTCCTCTGCGGTTCATATCTGTCTTCTGGCTTTTTGTATATCACTGTGGGCTTAGCTTCAATCAAGTTTTGATGTCATTCATCAGAGCTCTTGTTACCATTATTTCATATCATTCTGGTTCCACTTTGTTCCTGCCAATGCCTATCAACCTCTCTTACTCAGCTGAACTCAAGTCAAATGTATCCTTCAACTGAGCGAAGAGCCCTGAGCTGAAGTGGAAGCCAAGGTTGTGTGAGGAAGACCATGAAAATGCTCACAAGCACAATGTGAAATGAGGACTTGTTTACTCTGAGCTTTCCCCAGAAGTGCAGAGCTGAGCCCAGCTGCCCGAAACCCCTGTGATGCTCTACAGACCTGTTTGTGAGAACTTCTGCCAAAGCACAGTTCTGTTTTGAAATCAGGCGCTGCTTCGAGTTTTACACGTGGTTCATTGAAAAATCTGTTTGATAGCCACAGTTCTGGTTGAGCTCTGCACTGGTACTTCAAGTTGCTTTTCCCTAAAGATGGCAATGGTAACAATTCCATACATTGGAAGGACACAAATGCCACAATTGAGATCTGTTCCAGTCTGGGAGTGAAATTGAAATGTCAAGATCAAAATAAATTATGACCCCACAAAAACATAGCTAGATGTCTGTGTCAGCCCACTAGTCAACATACTGGTTCCAAAGTGGAGAGTTCGTACGGATGGAGCTATGCAGGTGCGTACATCCTTGTCTCCAAGGTCCCTCAGCTGCTCTAGTTCCAGCCCATGGCTCACGCCTGTTTGTGCTGGTTTTTACTTCTACTTACTGCTGTAGAAAGTCCTGCGTGGAAACGCTATCATGTTTCCTGTCTCCAAGTGATTGCTGAAGTCCCAGCTTGCCAGATCTTCAAGCAGATGGCCAGTTTGATGCACATGTGAATAAAATTACTTCTCTTTATGCTTTCGTATAAATAATTAACTACCCAGTAGCACTTAACTGTGCATTGGGTCATTCAGTGGAGAAAATTCAGAAGCAAAATTGACACACGTGATATTCTGAGAATGGATTCAACTCTGAGCCAATTGCTCAGCAATTTCCTTTGATTAGCAGCACATTTAATCTTCATGCAGCAAAGGTGACTAAAGAGGAAATCTTGAGGGCTTAAGCTTTAAATCCTCCAGGCATTAAATCCACCATTTTTGTCAGAACTAGGTCATCCTGTGAAAAGGGAGGATGATACAACAATTTATGTTCTTGGGCTGAGCGCCAAACTATATAAGGATGTCCATTTTCAATTTAACATAACAAACCTTTCTTTTCTTTAACGTTTAGCAGCTCTTGGTCACAATTATCCCCAGACAACCAATAATTCCTTGGGACAGAGATGCTCTAGTCAAGTTCTTAGCTATGTGCCACGTCTAACCATGAGCCAATGATGCATTCCAGCAGCCACAGCCCAAACAAACACGTTTTGTGCAGAGACATAACCAAACTGAAGGGAAACTCTGGGCGATGTGAGACTGGTACACAAGAACCTGCTGTCCATGGTGTCACTTCACTGATCACTTTCTAGTTACATGAGGGCTGCACCTGGGCACTGACGGCTGAACCTCCTGACAGTGAAAAGCCTGAACCCCACCATCGGCATTGCCCTGCTCTGAGCAGTACCTCAATAAACAAAGTGCAGCCAAATGTTGTTTTCATTCTTATTCTGTCAGATCAGCTAATTAGAGCGCAAAATAATATTCTCATGCTTGGCAAATCCTTTTGACCTTGAAAGAATTGGCTTCCTTTTTTGCTCAGACAACATGGAGACCCAGTGCTACACAACACAAAACAAATTAAATATCCAATTTCAAACAGTTGGTCTGGAAGCACTTCAGTTGTTTGCCGTGATTCAAAGGAGAAAAAATTATTTCATTTTGAATACTGTAATGCTTTTTAAACAGCACATTGGCTGACCCATCCTGGATCATGACCTCAAGAGCTTCACATACATGTTTTTGAAAATAAGTTTCATGCCTTGCCTCAACAAATGGATGCTCAAGCTTCACAGCTGTAGTAAGGGCAGAGGAGTTGCCCATCTGCCCCCTGATGCTATTTCAAGGGACATACACAGAGGTCTGACCCACACCAGCATGTTATCCCAACCCCAACTGCATGGCCCTCAAGTGCAGAGAAGTACAAGAAGCCCCTCAGTAGACATGGGCAGCTCTTCAGCAATGAAGGGAACAGTTCACTTATGAGCATGGAGGATGTATCTTTTCCACAGACACAGCAATTTTGCTTTAGGGCTTTCCCTCCATCCCACCACTTTCCAAGGATTCTCTCTCCTTTCTGTCGAGTACCTGTTTGAGATGGTGGTTTCCAAGGGCAGGGGGTCAGTCTGCCTCCAACAAGCCTGCCTTGCCCATGCTGTTGGTGGAGCAGGGAAGGAGAAGGTCTGAGCCACCACACACCAGGACCGCTCTGCACCAGGAGCTATCAGGGACAGGGTGGCCACAGGACAGCAAGGAAGGTGTATGCTGCTCCATGGGCGGTGGGTTTATCTGGGTGACCCAACCCAGGCTGTAAGGGCAGGCAGCCAGATCCGCTCTGCTGAAGGCCATCACAAGCTCAGGCCACCGAAAGAGACTGTGCTCGGTGGCACCGGGCTGTGGTACATCCCTGGGCCTTCTGCAGCAATATCTGCGTTTGCTGCTGTCAGAGGTCGACTGAACAAACTGATCCCTTTGGGCTGGATTCACCCAGCCCAGCCAAAGGGCATTTTTCAGATCCAAGGTTGAAACCTCTTAAGAAGCCACAAATCCCTTCAGCTCAGGTGGGAACCAGCAGCCATGCCCCAGTACGTATCCTTCAGCTTCACAAAGGGCAGAGTTTTAAAGCAGCAGCACGTGGCTTTAGGAAAAGTCTTGGGACTCAACAGGAGGTAA
Source organism: Anseranas semipalmata (assembly GCA_013399115.1). Classification (NCBI taxonomy): domain Eukaryota; kingdom Metazoa; phylum Chordata; class Aves; order Anseriformes; family Anseranatidae; genus Anseranas; species Anseranas semipalmata. Next base: position 608,882 of record VXAA01002401.1, read on the forward strand.
ATGAGATACCTGATCTTGCAGAGGAGATATCTGTGCTCAGAGGTATGTTAAGTTTCACAAGACCCAGCATGACACCCAGGCTCCACATGGACCACCCAGCTGCACAGCAAGAAACCCTTTTTTTCTCATGGTCTCTGCCATGTCTTTGTTGGACTGCTGCTTTTATAGCTCTCTTGTTTTCCCAGCTGTTTTGTGGGCCTGAGATCAGGTCACTGAAAGCAAAGGGCTTGCTCGGAAATTAAACAAAATCTCTTTCAAGATTAAAAAGAAAGCAAAAGAAAAAAGCCCACCTGCAGGGAGCTCCCTTCCCCGAGGAGGTTGCTTTGGAGGCCTTTCTCCAAGAAATCCAAGGCTGAAGTGGCCCATGACTAACACTGCCAAGGTGTGTGGGGAAGTTTGACTTTGAGGTTTGACTGCCTCTTCAAGATACGAGAATTTCAGGAAAAGAAAATCAGCAACAGAAATATATGCCCAGGATTTAAAACAAGGGATCAAAACCTTTTCCTGATAGACAGATGGCAGGAAAACTGAGAAGGCAGAAGGGACTGACAAAAAGGAGCATGATACTCAAACGGATGGATCCCCAGTGCAGAAGCTCAGTTCCCACCGCAGCCACAAGTGTCAGGTGTGACTGCTACAGCTGCTGCAAGGGCGAATCCAAGCCTGGCTGCAAGGTACCAGGAGCTGTTGGGTCACCTGAACAACAGAGGGAGAAGGGATTAGGGAGAAGTCCACCTGGTCCCAGGCCCAACCCTGGCTCTATTCCCCCATCCTTGCCTTTGTTCACCGAGTACCCTGGGGAGCAAAAGAGGAGGAGATGCTTCTCTCAGAGTTTTGTTTTTCTTGGAATATGGGTCAGGCCCATGCTCTGTGGGAAAACAGAGGCAGACCACCTTGCACTGCTCAAAATGGGTGGTCAGACCCCAGACAGCTGCAGAGCTCTCACAGGTAGTTTGGGACACACCAAAAGTAACTGGTCTGATTTTATTCTTCAAGACCAAGGTGTGCAACCTATAGCTGTGAGAAAATCGCAGCCAGCAGCTGCAGAGGAAGATCCACAGCACACCATCCCCAAAGGCAGAAGCCTGGATCTAGGCTCTGCCACCAGCGTACGGGGAGCTGCCAGCATGAGGTCCCATCAGGATGTGCCACTGCCCAGGTGCTATCACGGTAGCATGAGAAGCTCAAGCACGAGCAGCCACAAGTGAAATGGAGCTGCAAGTCCCGGCGGGACAGCTGCCTCCACAGCACGTCTGGGCTGCAGTGCTGAGCACTGGGGAGGAGCTGGGGTGGAAGTTTCCCCAGGCACATAACGAACGCGTCCAGCTCTACTGCTGGTCAGATTTCCAAGAGACAGACTCTATAATCAAGTCATTCAATAGCAGCATTTTTTTTTCTGGAGCACAGAAATCAAGACTTGCCTGGCAGGAACAGAACAGGCTTTGAAGGAATGAGAATTACTGGAGAAAAATGTAAAGCCCTGAATGTTTTATTCAGAAGACCAACAAATGCCAGTGCTTGGTGGGCACAGGGGGTGTTGTACATCCGTCCCGATATAAAATGTGTTTTACACATACCATATTGATTTCTAAAGAACTGCAAGAGCAGAAGTTTTGTTCCCATGGAAGCTATTTTTTTTATTACACTCCTAAACCTAATCTTAATTCTTCCAGGCGTATTTTGGACTGTGGCCAGCCCATGCACGTGTTGTAGGAAGCCACCTCGCAGAGCTCCCTGCAAAATGGGAGAACTGAGAGTGGCTCTGTGGGCTCCTGCGACATCCGAGGGCACACGGAGGGAGAGGCAGTGGCAGAGAGGTGGGACTGGCGAGGAGGGGACGAGTGGCACCTCTTGGGGGCCAGGGAAGCGGCTGCTGTTACGGTAACAGGGTGGGAAAGCAGCACATACAGATTAAAAAAAAAAAAAAAAGCTCCAGCTACTTTGATAGCCTTAATATCACAATCAGGAGAAACTTCCTGGCCTCATATTTTCCATATAAACACTCTCCACTGGATAAAGTTAATGGTTCCCCAACTACAACGCAGAAGGGCTTGATCAGTTCAATTGACGTCACAGATTGAACATTTTAATGAAATGGGCTGTGCTTCCCCCATTTATATGTTTGACCCTAACCTTTACCAGATGTTCAATTCACGCTCGTGCACAGACACTGGAGCGCTGTGTTTTGGAGGCGCTCGGAAATCTGAAATGCTGAAGTGGAAATAAAATGCTCTGACATGGAGTCTGTGGTGCGACTTGCTCCCTGCCAGGGGCTGCACCGAGGGCTCTGCTCCCGCTTATACAGGGGCCTGTGCAGGAGAGAGAGGGGGAAACAAGGCCAGAGGGGTTGTACTGTGCATTGCCTGCCCGTGCGGGAGCATACAGGATTCCCCTACTGCTGAACAGGGATGAAATCACAACTCTCCCCTGTGCCACCCTCACGCAGTGTCCCTGAGACCTGCAAGAAAAGGGGATGGAGCAGAAAAAGGAGTAGAAAACATGAACTCAGCATCTGCCTCTGCCATGTCTGCTTGTGCAAACTGCTTCTGCTTCTCAGCCTTGTTGCCCAGCCAGAACACGGAACAATGTCCCTTCTCCCCATCACACCCCGAGTTTGGCAGGGACTGGGTGGTGGCCATGCAGCTGGGACCCCAAGGGCTTTCTCGCGCCCCCCAGGACAGCCCAGGGCTCTTCCTCGGGCATCAGCAAGCCAGTACTGGGAGCCGCAGCCCCACCACCCTGTGGTGCTCCACAGCAAATCTGCTCTGTGCTGGGGCTTCCCTCGCCTGCTCTACCTCCACAGCAGTTTGTCGCTGAGCTTTGCAAAAAGCAAAAAAAAAAAATTAAAAATCAGCTTCCCCAGCCTGACACACATGTGTTATCCTCACCGCAGAAAAGCGGGCAGTATGGATGTGCCTTTCCTGTGTTCCCATCTGAGCTCTGGCCACCCTTTAGAGGTTGCTGCTAACAGCCATGTAGCATCCCCACTGGCGCGGGGAGGTGGGAAGGGTCAAAGGGGGGGTCCAAAACCACCTCAGTAATTTCAGTCTTTTAACCAGATGCCATCAAAGTTTTCTGGTATTTGATGCTCATTTAAAAAAATCTGCTCATTCTTTCTGCAAAGAGAAGATAAACAACAGAGTAAGAGTGGGTTAAAAGGAGATCTATATTCCCAGCCCTCAGCTTTGGTTTTAGATCATTTCATTTTACATACATTGGAAGCTGGACCCAAGCCACACTTTAGTTCTGGGTTTGAATTAGCAAATTGAAAGTCACAGAAGAGCAAAACCAAACCCATGTCCTCGTTGGCCTGCTCCTAGCTGGAATGGAGCTAGCCCTGAGCAAAAATAAGTGAATTGTTACTTCAAACACACACACAAAAAATGCTGAGCTCAACAACCACAAACAGAGAGAAGGAACACACGAGAGCCTGCGCAACGCACTCAATCCTTTTAACCCAGAAAAGACCAAACTTGCAGCACTGGCACTTTGTAACACATTAGACAGTAGGAATGTTTGGAAATGTTTAATAAATAAAAATTGATGAGTTTGTTTGTTTGTTTTTAGTATTTCCATGTACACTCATAAAAACAATGCATTCTGTGGCCAAACAATTCCTGACTCCAGAATAAAAACATCCACACACGGAGCCGGACCAGCACAGCTGCCGTATCCCAAAACAGCAGAAAGGACATGTCCAGGCTCCCGCCACGGGCCGGACCCTGCAGGGGTTTTTCCCCCTGTTTGCACCAACATGTGGTGAGGACGAGGAGATGCTCATGAAGGATGAGTCCTCGCCTGCCTGCATGCCACAGCGTGCAGCGGGGCACAGGGCCCCTCGGCCGGGCACCGGTGGTGCACATCCATGCAGAAACCCGAGCTCTGGACACGGGCTTGTTCCTGCGAGATGTGGCAGCGGGTTTGGGCGAGGGCTGCCCGCTGCCCCAGCCACGCCACCGCAGCACTGCCCACAGCTCCACCAGCTGGGGGTTTTCTTCCCAGAAGCTGCACAAAGAAGCGGGAATCAGGTGGTAACTCAAACCACATCGCACAAAGCAGCCGCTCTGCCCGCAGGGCTGCAGCACCGAGGTTTTGCTCAGGGTTTGCTGCAGGCGTGCGCAGGCACAGACTCCCATGGCTGCTGCAGCAATGCCCCCTAAGCCCGGTCACTGGCCCAGGAACACCACTGCTCTTATTAGCCCTAAACCCTGCCTCTAACCGTCAAGATATTAGCGTAATTACCAGCTGATAACAGCAGCAGGTAGAGCCCCTTGCAGACCTGAGGCCCCTCTCTGGGGTCCCAGATTCACAGCAAGTACAACCTGAGCGCCTGTGGTTCAGAGTGTTTAACCCGCAGCAAGGAGAGGGAGTCAAGCAGAGAAGGAAATAACTTCTTCATCTGCATCAGGGCTGTAAACTTGACCACAGCATCTTCCCTGCCGAAACGCACACAGCCCCACGGGCATACACGTTGGGAGTGATTTCTGCAGCTGGGCAGGAGACAGCCGTGCAACCACGTGAGCTCTGCTAGGAATCACACGCATCGGCCCCCAGCCGCCTCTGCTCGCTGGTAAGAATGTGAAGGGCTGTTTTTCTGGTCTCCCACAAGCCCATTTGGTTTTATTTTCCTTTACTTACTGGCAATAAATGTTCCATTTCTCTTCTCTCCAAACACTTTTCTTTATACCGGTTCGATTTTTGTTCGCATATTTGTTGCGACGGGAGCGATGAAAGACTCTCTCTAGGTTCGCCAGATCACGCACCAAAGCTGACTCAGGGCGCGCGGCTTTTCCGAGTCACTTAAAACTGCTTTCAGCTGCTGACCCCAGCCACTGGGGCCAGGCCCTGGACCAGCCTGGCTTTCCCCACCTCCTGCCTTCCTAAGCACGGCTTTTCCACCAGCCCTTCGTCCCAGTGAGGGCTGTAGGATCGGTGCGTCCCAGAGGTGCCTGGAGGCATCCAGTCTCCATCTGCAGCTGCCAAAAACCGTCCGTGTGGAGTAAGGCCGAGGCTGGGGCTGTGCGTGCGGGCGCTGCACTAAAAGGGGGGAAAACTGGCTGCACAAAAAGGGGGAAAAACTGGCAAGTTTCTTCTGAGCAAGATTACTTATCAAGGGAAAGACTGAGCAGCAATTCTTTAAATTGTCAGGGTCTGACACAGTGAGTGGGCCGAAGAGGAGGATTTGCGCATTACCTGGCATATATTGGTTATCGACCAGTTAGATCTCCCCAATTAATGTACTTTTTTCCCTCCCGGTTAAAAAAGCACTGAGAGCAACAACCTGTAAGACCAGAAGTGCCAAGCCCAGAGGTGGGATTGCTGTCCCAGGCGATGCACAGCTCCCTGGCAGCAGCCGGCTCCCTCGATACCCCGACTAACTGCAAGAGGGAATTGCTTCAAGTGAAGGCAAGCGGAGCCAACCAAGCAGACAGCAGAATACTTTTTCTTCTGTTTTCACAACTGGGCACAGACTGACAGTCTGGATTTACGGCTGGGTTTACAGCCTTGGCTGTCTTCTAGCAGCTGTTGTGCAAAACAAACCACCACCCAAACCAAAAGTCACTGAGTCAAGACCATTACTCCTGAGAGGAAAAACTGCAGGCAGTTATTAGTGAAATTAATTGTTAATAATAAAATATCCAAGAGGAATACACATTTATCATTCTGTTGAAATGAGATGCGTAACTCCCTCTTTCTTGATTTGTTAATGGGTGCACACTCAGGAGCCACGCCTGGCAGTCCCAGCGCTTGTAAGGAGGTTTTGCTAAAGGCTTTACCCAGCCCTCTGCTCTGGCTGGGGCTGAACCAGAGGAAGAAACAGAAAAACGTGGGAGAAAAGAGTGAAGTGCGTTTAGCAAGGCTCAAAGAAAAGGAGGAAATGCAAAGAATACTCTGGCCTTCCTTGTCAGGTAGTGTCCGACACACTGCCCAGCACCAAGGTCTAGCTGGGCTCCCATACGAGATGCACAGACCGTGGTCCAATCCATGGCATTTCAAGCCCTGCTCATGCACAAAACATGCCGAAAACCTACAGCCCCAAGCAATCATTTCATAATGTTCAGAAAGATTTGGGGGAAAAAAAAAAAGAAGAAAAAATAGGAGTGCATCAATAGCACAGATAAAGGTAGGCAGAGGGTTGATGTGAGGGTTAAAGCATGGGGATCATGAAGACCACTTTAGGGCCAGCACCAGCAGTGAGCTCCCCAGCTCCTGCGGAAGGGGAAGGAGCAAAGGGGATTTGAGGATGGCTGTTGTAGTGGACATGCCAAAGTCACTGCTGACTTTAGGCCAGGGAAGAATGATCTGATGCTTTCCCTAGTCTTCTTGGCTCCCACTCATGAAGGCACTTAAAAAGCTGTTTAGCTTCAAGTATGTGCTTAAGTGCCTTGCTGAATTAGCCAATTAGCATATTTACTTGCCTGCAAGCCTTTGCAAAAGTCAAAAGTTGAAAGCACTGGGATTCTGATAACTGCTTTCAATGGTGTTCTGATCAGACCACAGGTACGGAGCCTCCCCTCCCCGAGCCCACCTCCGCAGCTGTGCCAGCAGCACCTGAGTCCTGCTGCTCGTCTCTGCCCATCTCTAAGTGATACTGAGGGAATTTTTGTGATCGGCTTCATTGTGTCATTTGCAATACTTGGTGCCCTTTGGAAACTCTTGGCTGCATGAAGCAGAGCTCAGTGTGTCCTGCCAGGAATGGGTTTAAATGCTTATATTTGGAGTTTGCTTTTCCTGCTAACTGGGGCTTTGAGCTCCGATTATGCTTTTCCTTTGATTTAATTAAGGGAAGCAGTTTCCAAGGAATCGTACATAAAGCTCACATCAAAGACTTCAAGAGCAGTGATGCACCCCGAGATGCAGCGGATGTGATTCAGGGTGACTCACAGGCTGTGTCCAGCTGCCAAATGAGTCAGCATCTGCAGCAACCTCATCATAACCCACAGGCCAAAATTAAGGACTTGCAGCACCGCATCCATGCCAGGTGGAGGGAGATGAGCTCCAGCCATCCCACCACCCCTCGGACCACAGCACACAGCAGCCCTGTTCCCATGCCTGTCCCCAGGACGGGGTCCTGCAGGACCTGCCAGCTCCGCACCATCACGGACAGCCTCCCCAAGGGGGGATTTAAAATCTTGCCTTGCTCACATCTGTTTTGCTCATATGAAACACAGCAAAAAAGAGCTGAATTTCTGGTGAACATCAGGCTTGGGTGCAGAAGACCTCAAGTCTTCTCAGCTCATTAAAAGCCAGACTCCAGCCAACTCCAAAGGAACTTGTAGCCAAATGAAGTGCTGAAACAAGTTATTTCTGTTAAAAGTTCTGCGGAAGCAATACCCTCGGTGGTACAGCCCCAGGAGGAGGATCACTGCGCTGGCCCGGGTACCCGTTCCCTCTTGCTCTTGCCAAACTGCAGCAAATAACGGATATTTTTTTCCCCTCCATGGAAAGTGTAATCCAAATTCTTGCCGATTCTTGTAAAATCTGAAAGCTGAGCAAGTCTGGCTTTTCCCCGCACACACTCAGGAGCACACACCCCATGTAATTTGTGATGCACCTCCGCAGATGCAGGGGGAGGACGGCAACCATCTGTTTTTCCGGACGGGAGAGGGAAAGAGCTGGGAGGAAAAGTTCTGGTGAGCCAGTTCAGCGCGGGGCTGTGATTTATAGCTGTTAATATAACAAATCCTCTCCCATTGCCCTGGCGTTGCTCAGGAACCAGCATCCAGCTAACGGAGCAAGCCGAGGTTAGACGAGTTTAACGACGACCTATTTGACTGGGAAAGCGAGGGAAAGGCCGGATACATTGCTGCCCTCCGGGCTGAGCTGTGGCCGCAGGACAGGAGCGACTGGTACCGGCCCCCGCTGCCTCCCCGCTCCCAACTGGGGGCTCTGAGCAGCTGTGGCAAGGGGCTGCAAAGCCCCGGGGAGCCCCCAGGCACGTCTGTGGTGACAGGGACACGTGCGCCTGGGGGGCAGCCCGCTGCTCCTGCTCTGCCTTTGCCAACCCCGAACCTCCAGTGGGGCCATCAAAGCCCCCGTCAGCAGGGCTGAGCCCCCTCTCCTGCCCCAGCCCTTCTCCCCTTCCTCTTTGCTCTGATTAAACCACCTTGTACTTTTCTTTTTTCCCCCATTCTTTCAATTTACAGGTAACTGAGATGCTTTTCAATCAGCATTAGGTTTCACATTTGACTTCTCTTCCTACGTTTCTTTTCCACCTCCCACTGGAAGGCAGTTACGCACAAATACCTCGTTTGCCATTTACACTCAAAATCCCCTAAGGAGGGGGAACTTTCACATTTCTGCTGCTAGTAAAAGATGCAGCAACCGTGTGAAATAAATGAATAGTATTAACACTTCTATTAAAGCCTGTAAGAATCCTAGAGACTTCTGAATGAGCAGAAAAGCTGGATTTCTCTCAAAGGTGAGACTGGGCCACGTGCACCCGGCCAGCCCTGACAACCCCAGCTTGTCCCTGTCCCAGGGGGAGCGTCCCATCTCATCGCTGTTTGGAGCTAGTTTTCTCTGCAATTTCTCCTTCTTAAGCATGGTGAGGGACTGCAGACACAAAATGAAGGGGAATTCAAATGAACAATTTAATGATCATTAAATTAAATCTCGAGCGTATCTGCTTAGTGGGGCAGCAGTACTGCAATGGTCAGATCTGTCCCAGCATGTCAGTGCAGACTGCGATGTCAGCATTCCTGATGAGAGCAATACTGGCATTTTATTTTGGACAACAATTCTGAACAGATCCAAACTTGTCATTTCAAATTTTGTGCGTTTGAGATTTTTTTATTTTTATTTGTATTACTCAACTGAAGGAAATGCTGAAGCTGTCTCTACCACCCTGTCTCAAAATGGGACACCACCTTAGTTTTGAGAACATTAGAAAAGAACATGGAAGTTATTTTTAGACAAAAAACTAAACAAAAGCTTCAGCAAACACAACATAGGCTCAGAAAACATCTTGATGTCACCAAATCTGCACTTTTCACTGGGAAAAGCTGCACGAGAACCACTTGCCTATGTTTGCTGAGAGCTGATGGGAATGGACGGCTGCTGCCACCCCGATAGGGTCTGTCCCCATCCCCTCCGGGCTGGGGACACCCCATGTCCCCGCCTGCACCACGCTGCACCACTGACACCCAACCATCCCCGTGGGCACTGCAAGTGCCCGGCAGCCTGCAGGGCTGCCCTGGGGAGCAGGCCTGGGGGCACACCGCTAAAACCCAGCGACACGGCAGCACCTCGGGCTTTCCTCACCCACCTCGCCCCTTCAGATAAACCCTGCTTTGGCAGGGCATTATTTAATTCTGTCCACGCTGAGCACCCAGCCCCACAGAGCAGACGGGCACGGGGTAATCTCAGACAGGATATCCTCCAGGGAAAAGTTTTTGCGCAGCGTACGAACAATAGAGCTCTGCCTTTAGTGACATAAGCATTTTAAGAGGCATCCAGCACGCCCAGCCTCTCCTCCCCACGAGCCTGGGACGTCTGTTATCCGCACAGCACTCAGCACCCCGTATCAGATCTACAGCACAATTTGTTTCCTGCTGTCTGCCCGCAGCTCCCAGCAGCGTCACGGGGAGCGGGGCGGGCTGGGTCCCACGCCTCCCCCTGCCTCGGGATGCTGCGGGAGCTCCCTAGTGCCCGACAGCTCCTGCACAGTGGGGCTCGGGGCAAGAGCAATATTTGGGAATGAGCTGGGATTCAGTGTCTTTTGATCAGTGATCCTCTCACCATAGAGAAACCCGGGCTGTGTTTTATGGAAAGACTAAGGGTCCAGGTTGGTCATAAAACAACAAATGTGCAAGCCATTGGTCACAGTCTCTCTGGTTTGGTCACATTAAGTTGAGCGAATTTGATTGCTGTTAGCCGAGCTGCTGGGCCCTAATCCATTGCCAGTTGTGTCAATGCAAATTTGGAATATCTCCATTGCCTTTCATAGCATAACCTAATTTAACGGAAAGCAGGATTTGGTGTGCCTTCTGGATCCATGCAGTGTAATAGGGAACAGACCCGAACCTCTGACTCATTAACAGGAGAACATTTTGAAGCTAAGACCGCAGATACCGTACCGCGCCACATCGACACGTTTGTTGTTAGAGCTCCTCAGGGCAGCACGGACCAGGCGTGAAAACCCCGAGACCTCTCAGAAGACTTCGAGGAGATTGGAGCGCTGGTTCCTCACCGCTCGCACTGCCTGCACCCCCGCGGACCCGGCCTCCCCAGCGCCGCGAGGCCAGGCCCCTGCCTGCTGCTGCCTCCTGTGGCACGAGCACCGGTCGTGCTGCCGGCTGTTAGAAAGTGGCTGGGCTCTGTAAACTGCTCCTCTGAGGCAAAGAGATTTGTTTGTACTCGCTGAGGATGCGGGACACCCCCTACACTGTGAACTACAAATAAGGAGCAGGTCTCACACACACACACACACACAAATGAAAAAACTAAAATCCCTCGAAACTGACTCCACCACAAGCAGGACCCCAGCCTGCGTGCTGGGTGTATTTCATAGCAGCTTTTCGCTTCATCCCAAACAGGAAACGGCCATTCCCGCCTGCGGTTTGTCTCTGCTGGGTATTTCTTTCATTTCTCATCCCCGAGCCAGTGCAGGATTTGCAAACCTTTAATAATTCCAAGAAGAAGCGCATTAACGTCTCAGAGCAAGGGGAAAGCCCTTTTCCTGCCAAAGAGGCACGTTATTGTCAATACCCCATTGTTGTGCTCACGCTCACCACCCCTTAAAGCCATTAATGGATAAATCAGGGGTTTTTCTCTGGCATTTCTGTGGGTGGAGTTTATTCCCATCCTTATCTGAGCAGCGGATCTTTCCCACCACTAACCTGGTGCCAGGGTGTCCCACAGCCCATGACGCCGGAGCACACTGCAGAACAAACAAACCCAGTTACGGGAGGATATTTACAATTGCTGACCAAACTCTCGATTTCCTTGGTAAGCTCAAGACAATACTCTCCAGGCACTGGCCTCCAATTGTACTGTCAGAAATTGATGCCCAAGAATGAGAAAATATTGTGTTTAGATTTGTGATAGGCAAGCAAAACAAGCAAGAGATGTTTTTGGAAGGTCCCCCCCC
>VXAA01002401.1:619985-656311 GCA_013399115.1 Anseranas semipalmata
GCCGTGTTTGTTTGTTTTTGTAGGGATAGGACAGAGCAGGACGAGGTGGAGCCTCCCCTGGCACATCCTGGCCTGTGTGCCAGCAGCACTGGGAGCCACTGGTGGCACTGCCCTGGGAGGGCGAGGAGGAGGAGGAAGACATGCCACGCACAGCGCCGCACCTAGGGCACAGGCTGATGCCTGGGCCTGCCAGGATAGGAACAGGAAAGCGCGGTGGTTGCAACAGAGGATGCTTTCACCTCCACCACATGTGCAAGCCCTGCTCATCTGTGGGGTGTCCCAAGCACCGAGGTTCCACCGCAGTTTCAGCCCTGTCCCTTCCAGGGGATGTGCCTGAACAACACAGAGACCATGCACGACTCTGCATCCAAACCCATGCTGCAGTGCCCATCACAGGCTGCTGTCAAGCATGAGACTCCTAAAACACTTGAACATAGCTGTGCTTTTCCATGGGCTGCTTAAAGATGCTGTATTGCAGGCAAGGTCTTCAGGGCTTTTAACACAGAGCAGCTTTGGTTCGACCTTCATTTTTGCCCTAGCAAAACCTCAGGCTTACTCCTGCATATACCTGGAATAACAGACAAACTCTGCGCGGGTTGGTGGTTTGATCTTTGGGCCAATTCTGTTTCTTATTATGCCAAGAGCAAGTCCTGAGTGACAATGCTGAAAGTAGCATTTTCCAGATTTGCACCAATTTAATGAAAACCAGAATTTGGCTTTACATCTTGAGAGAACACTCTCTGTACTCATGGCCAATATATTAATTTCTTCCAGCATTATGTATCTTTCTCCAAAATCTTTGTAAGCCTCCCCTTATAGGTTATCCAGGGATCAAGGTCTGAAAATCCATAAAACAGACTGGCTGTGCAACTTTTGCATTTACCACAGCATGGAATTTCTTATCACTAGGCCCTCCTATTTGAGAATCTCCCTTCATTATTTAGGGGATTAGGGACATCCAACAAGGAAAGAGAAGAGTGGCAGGTTCTGCTAGTGGCAGGGCTTTAACACAGTAAAACACAGAAGTAGAGGCATTACTCCAGATTTACACCACTCTAATTCCAAACTCCAGCCCAGAGATGGAATATAAATTAGCTGATGAGAACTGGCTTCTAACCAGCCGGCCAGGGATCCTCTAATATTCATGTATTCTATTTCTCCTTGCCCTGTTAATTGACTGCAGGCCACCCAGGGTAACAATGAAGACGTATGACAGAAATCTAGTGTATATTTATGTTGGCTCGTCTTGCTGTAATCTCCTTCAGGGTATGACCTAGCTTTAATAACTCAGACTTACCCTATCACTTTCTGGCTTATTTCCTTATGGGCTTATAACATACACAGTGCTGTTCAGTTTATTCCTTCAGTACATTTTGGGGGGGAAAAAAAAAAAAAGAGATTGAGAGAGAAACCAGCTACAAAAATTCATTAAAGTCAGTTTGAGACTCATTGCTTAGGGGCTCCTCCAAGTATTTATTAGCACAGATCACCTCCTGACAATGTTTCCCCATGGCCAGCATCATCAGCTTCAGAGAACAACTGGACATTGTGAGTGCTGGCGCCTGTTCCAGCCACAGTGCTCCGAGAACTATAAACATCTCCAGGGCTGGGTAATTCATCATTCTGACCATTACAAAAGATTGTACAAAAAGGCAGGAGTTGAAGTAAAATCAGGTTATATCGTGGGAGGAAATCTCATTGTAAAGGCATACCAAAATATCTTCTAATACATCAGCTTTCCTAACAGCTTGCAGTGGCTTGTACATCTAGTTCTCTGTAGCAGATGCTGTTTAAATTGATTTAAACCTGCTTATTTACAATTGTTTCTGTACTTCTGATATTACTACAAATTGGGGGGTGACACTACTACAGCTATGCTGCTAAAGTGTGCTTAGAGAAACTATGCAAATTTAACAGCAATTTCCAACTTGTTACTGGGTTGAGAAGGAAGAAAATCTTCTGAAACCACATTTAGGAGCTGAGGAGCAGACTGTAGCATCTGGGCTATTGGAGTGAAAGTTCATCATCTACAATTTTACTTTAAGGTCCACAAACAGGGACCAATGGCAGCTCCTTTAGTTCCTACAAACCTCCATTCCACACCATTTGTCCATCCAGTGTTGAAGGAGGTAGTTCCTAGAACTGAGATTAGAAGTGGTGCGTGTATGAAGATAATTCGGGACTAACAGGGAGGCTAATCCCAACTAAAAGGACAAGAACTGCCAGCCAAAAAGAGGAAAAAAGCAGCTGTGAGCAGGTTGAAGGGGTGATTCACAGTCACAGTTGTGCCTTTAGGATATAATTAAGGATTCAGATGGGTCAAACATATTGAAGAAAGAAAACAAAAGAATTAGCCTCACATGAACTTCAATTTTGTCCAGAAATTCTACACTGGATCAAAGAATTACAGTGAAAGTTTAGTTGGAAACAGCATTTTCCTGCACAGAAGTTCAGCTTCAGCAAGTGGGAAACTTTCCCCCATGAAAAGCTAGTTTGCCAAATTCCTAGCCTGCTCTAGGATAATTCAGTCCAAAGGTATTTTATGGACAGAAGTCAACTGTGCCAACACGTCTTGTGCTTATCTGGGGCTGACAGGGCAAGGCACACAGGAACCATCTAGGGAGCCCCTAGCAAGCAGTCTGCCAACAGCCTGGAGGCAATTTGTAGGGCACAAGGAGCCAGGAAAGAAGGTGGCTGGTTCACATGGAGATGTAGACCTGCCCCTGGATCTGAACTAGGAGGCTGTGAAGCACAAGGAGTATTTGAGACCTGGACTAGAGATACCAAGTCAGGAACTGGGATACTTCTGAGCTTGGTAACCTTCCTAGGAAAGAAAGGAGCTCTTGGATGGGGCAGAAGGAAGAAGCTACTGCAAACACCATGTACTGGAGGAGAGAGGGAAGAGTGAGCAGAAGCTGTCTTAGGTGCCCCAGTGAGTCATTCCAGTACAACACAGCAAACAGGTGGTCATGGACAGACCCACCACCTGATGAAGTTTTACATCTCAGAACTGTTACACCTCTTCCATTTGTGAAGATAAACCACACTTACAACCCTCACAGAGTAAAGCTGAAGACTTCATTTGGTTTATAGAGATGAGACATGGTAGACTTGTTACCGTCTCCCTGCAGTTTGTTATCTATTGACATGATTTTCTTTGCAAATTCCCATTTCCAATGACTTGTTATTTTTAGCACTGGTAAAGGGAAGTGCAGAATGACACCAGTTAGCTCTGCTAGCTGTTCTTCGCATTTCTTTTCAGTTGGTGTTCTCACTTCTAATAGATTCAAGTCATTAGAAATTTGAAATCTTTTGTCCAAAGCTGAAATCATAATCACTTGTGTTCTCAAGGAACTGCACAGTGAGTCCTTTACAAAAATTAACTGAAGTAGGATGACAAAAATCTGCCTTTATCCTTTCAAATAGGACTGTGGATCAGGAAGGGATCTGCAGAGGGGCAGACAGCAGTTTCAACATGCAATTGCTCATATACACTAAGCTTCATCTTAGAAAGAAGTTTCCCACACTCCTTTAACTGAAAGAAATTCTCTCCTCTGATGGAGAGAGACCTTCTTCCAAATTCCAACCCAAGTATATTTATGGCCAGCTTACACTCATTTGTTCTTGTGCCAACATTGTCCTGTTTAAATAGCTCTTCTTCCTCCCTGGTGCTTACCCCTCTGATGTATTTATTACCCTCATGATATAGTTAAATGAGGACTGTTTGTATTCAGAAAGCTTTTATATCTTTCCCATTGGTTATTTATTGATAGAAACAAAGTGCTTGTCCCAAGCCACTCAAGAAATAAGGGGCCAATGCAGTGCTCACTGCGCCTTGTGGCTCTCCCCAGGTCAACGGCTTGGCAACAACTGGCTATTCAGGACCAACTCAAACAGTTTACAACTAGAAATAGGTGTTACCCATTCACAGTTATCTCTGAAAATTGATACAGGAAGAGGCCGCCGAGTTTTAATCATAAACCTACCACTAAGTTAGTAAAATTCCAATATTTATTAAGAGCCCGGGCAATAAGACATCAGCACTTCCTAAACTACTGTACTATCTTAGAAATAGATCCACAGAGATATAAGTTGTAAATGCATATCTCTATCTTATATCTTCAAATCAGCAACCACCACTGGAGACAGAACACAGTGGATCAGCATCATAGCCCACAGCTTCTGTTCCCAAGTGCCACTGGCACTCAGTGCTCACACAGTGCTAGGGCTCCAACACATGCACATACTGGCACTTCAGAAGAGCAGAAATGTAGTATGCCATCCTTGTAATAATTAGGGTACGAGCATAATGAAAGGCCGATAAGAGCCACATCACAGATCCAAGTACTGATTTTGCCCACCTCAGGATCTGAAGATGTTTGTGCCTGGATGTTTTTGCCCAAGTTGCAATTGGAAAGGAATTAGCTTGGCACATTCACACTTGATGCCTTTCTTTTGCAGTGATCCTATTGTTCTGAAACATAATAGGGCAGAGCTTTCTATAGTCCCAGTGGGACTGTATCAAAATTGACATCAGTAATGAAAAGCATGCTGTGTAATGCTGCTGCCTACTCTTAACACCATGATTTCAGCCAAGAAACAGTAAGTTATTCACAGTTACTCCCAGTGAACTGGAAGACCTTTTATTCAGGCTCCACATTAAATTTCAGCTACCCAAAATGGTCTCATTCTTATTCAGGCCAGTGCTTTCGACTTCTTAGGCTTGTGCAGTTCCCAGGGCAGCTCAGGCCTGCAGCAGCTCTGAGGAGCTCCATTTTCTGAGCTGTTGTTACTCAATAGCATGTTGATTTAAGGCACTGGTTTTATTCAGACTCCTTCAATCCATATCCAGAAAAGGAGCATGGAAAACAAGCTAGTCAGACAGGTTTTTTTTCCCCAAATTCTAAATTCTTATCCACATCCTCACCTTTAACATCTCCTTAGGTCTGTTGTCCAAGCTAAAGCAGATTTTAAAATGAGTTCATACCTTCAGCTGTGGAAGCTGTGCCAGCACAAAGCTGGGGAAGCAGTAATTTTGGGGGCAAATGCCTCAGATAAACATACTTTTAGAAAGGGATGTAGAGGCAGCATCTTCCACATGCACTGCAGCAGCAGGCTGCAGCTGAAGGCCCTACAGCAACTCTACTCCTGCTCCATCTCAGGGCAAAGCCTCAGCACCCCCAAGCAGAGTTGAAGCCATCCCAGTCTGATGGGGCATCCCACTCCCAGACAGGCACCAACTCCCTTCTACTGGCAGTAAAGGCTCAGTGAGGTGCAATGGACTCTTGTGAGGGTTTCCTGGAAGCTTCCTTCCTCCTGAACGTCTCATCAAGGTAGAAGCCCTTTCCCCACAAACAGGCTCCCACCAGACTGACACAGCGCTGAGCCTACACCCACACTGCTGTGAGCCGTGCCAGCTCCCTGCTGGGTGAAGCTCCGGGGTGCATTGGGCACCTCCACATAAAGCCCCAGGCCAGAACCAGGCAAAACCCACAGCTGACACCAACAACACAGGCACAGAGCAGCTGGAAGGAAGGCAATTAACTTCTACAAGATCAGCCAAGAAGGTATTTAAAACCAAGCCTGATGCCACATGACATATCTTCATGTGCCACAAAGGATAAAGCACTGAGGCACCTGAGCTTGCTTGTCTCCACTCCACAGGTTTGGGTGTTGGAAACCCCCAAAATAAAGACATTGGGGAATTTTGGGACCTGGGGACATGTCAGCACCTGTTTGTAAATGCAGCTAATCCAAAATTAGCCAGGAGAAGTGGAAGAATCATTTGTCAGCTCCTGGTCTCCTCAGCCATCTTTAAAAAATGTCACAGATACATTGACACTTCTGCTGTCGATTTAAATAGCAGCCACCATCCAGGATCGGCTGCTGGGCGAGGGGCAACGCGTAACTCCTGTCTCCAACTCCTCCTGTATCAGATGACTCACCAACATGCCTGAGAAACTCCCTTCTGCCACAGACTCCAGTAGCAACCCCACAACAAACAGTTGTCCAGGGCTTGCAGTCGTCCTCTGGGGTTTAGGACGTAATCCTGTCGCGCTCAGGGAAGGGGCCGTGGGGTGGCAGCGCTCCACAGCTTGCTTCTGCTCCCCATGGCCAAGCTGGGGGACTGGGATGAAGGTGACTCGGAACCCCCCATTTTACCGTAAAGGCCTCTGACCCCAATAAACTGTTCGGTTTCTTGGTCCTGGTTCTTCACTAGTAAAATAGCAATAGCAAAACCTCCTCCCTGCTCTTCTGATCGACCCCTGACCAAGGGGACGAGGCACACACCTGCATTTGACCAAGTATTGTGCACTACACCAGCTGGGCCAGTGTGCTGCTGCCTCTGGACCATGACTGCTTTAGTGGAGCCCCACTGGAGCATCTTGATGCACAAATGCATCCTTAAAACATTCAAATTTGTTCATGAAAAATATTGTACCCTGAGAAAGCTAGCACAGCCAGCCTGCACCTCCCATCAGCAAAACGAGCTCAGAGGAGTTTCTACTCAGGCCAATGCTTTGGCAGCAGGAGCTGCCAAGCCTGCTTTTTAACATAAAAACACAGAGCTCCTAGGAGTGACTTGGAAAATCATTTCCCCTCCACCTCTCCTATCACACTGAGGGCAGGAGCTGCGATTGCAATGCTCCCAGCCCTACCCCAGGAGAATTGCAGCTCTACCTCCGAAACACAAGCTAAGTGTCATGACTCTGCCACTGCCCAGCTCTGGGGAGGACACTCCTAAACAAACGCTCCTCATCTGGACCCAGAGAAGCTACAGAGCTTCCTATGACCTCACTGTGATCCGCACCATGACCCTCTGCAGCTGCACCAGACACACATTCATCCCTCTCAAAGCAGCGCTTGTGCCTGAGCTCCTGCAGCATTGCTCTCAGGAGTTTTCTGCTCGTGCTGTTTCACTGGGATTAGCAGAGCTGTACGTGCAGCTAAGGGCAGCTCTTTGATACAGGTTCATAGGAACAGGCACTTAATTATCTGAGCTATCCTAGCATGATCTTAGCACATCAAGTATTTTCTCTGCATCCATCAGGAGAACTTGACCGGTATCCAGGGATTTCTCAGTAACACTGGGAAGAAACGGAGCTACAGATGATGCATAGTTTTCAATATGACAATGAAGCTATTACATAAATGACCCCAGAGCCAATACAAATCAACCATGAGGTTTTCATATCTCTTCCAAACAAGACTTTGCTCTTACCATGCCAGCTCCAGTATTTCCTTTACATAATAGTTACAGCAAGGGATTACCTACATTTGAATGAGAAACAATTTTGGTAGAAAGCAGATTGCTGGAATAAACATTTGCAGTTTCTAGAGTATAACCACTAGGCCAAGTACTATGATCCTCCTTAACATTAGAAAAAAAGTAATCATTTGTAGGCAACTTTCATTTTATACTTCATTTTATTCTGGAACTACTTCTGCTGTAGCTCCAGTCGAGCCATCCTTCCTACTCTAACTTTGCAGTTTCTAAATGCCCATTAACGCAAGCTAATAGAGTCAGAAGTTTACTTTGTGGAAGTTTGTAATGCTTTGAAGAAAGACTGTTTATAGATAAAATTCTCTTTATTTGGAACCCAATTCTTCAAGCAGATAAGTACATAAATAGTCCCCGGTCAGGCAAAAAAAAAAAAGTGTCTTCAGGATTTGTAAGCTGCAAGCAAAAGTTCCCAGTCTGCTGGGGCTCTGCAAGAACGCCTGTGACGGGCACCAGAGCAGCAAACACACATACAATGCCTGACTCTGACTGGCCCCATTTGCCCGTATTTATCACCCATTTAATGCTCACCCTCTTTTCAGGAGCCAGTCCTGCAGCCCGTTCACAGGGCTCTCGCTCCCCAGACGCAGAGGCTGCAGACGGGTGCTGCAGCCCGGGTGCCTTTGGTTAACGGCTCACTCCTTCACATGGCAGCGAGCGCTGCCTCTGGAGCGCCGCTAAGGAGCAGTCATCTCCATGGGGATTAGCATTGCTGCCTGGATCCCTTAACACACGCACATCACAACCAGCAGCTCAAGTCCTTGCTGCCCCAGGTCACTGACTGGTCCCCACCAACCCGTACCCCATCCCCAGTGCCAGCGGCTCCAGGAGATGGCAGCTTGGAGCCAGCCTCGCAGTACGTGATATACATTTCATTGTTCTCACGTACCCATGAGAGACCCAGGTCTGTGTATACATTCAGATGGAACCGCAACCCTTTCCTACTGCTATCTGGTGCACAACATTTATCAGGGCCTACAGACCACTTCCTTTTTAAAACCCTTATTGAAATTTGCACAATAAACAATTTACCCAATTTGTTTTAGGAAGCCCTCAGCCCTTTTCCTTTCAAAGCAAAAACAAAACAGATGTATTTATTATATAGAAGTGGGCTGGGCTCTGGAGGGGCCAGGGGAGACAAGCAAGAAGGCTGAGGGCTTATGGCTCTGGATGCAAGCAGGGATGCTAGGAGGGGACGTACCTGCCCCATGAGGCTATCAGGCCTGAAGAGACAAGGCACTCACCCTCTGCTCCAGACACCAAAACAACATCCAGATCACAAATTAAATACCCTGTTCTGAACCATGGCAGCAGCACAGGTTTCCTGCAGGCATGGCCTCATGCTTTCTCACACCACACTGCCTGTCAAGCAGTAACCACAGGTGGAACTGTGCTTTCTATCACTGCCATTTCACCCAGCTGAATGTACAGCATGCATGTAGCTCTGGGTTGGGTGATGAGGGGAGCACAGAACACTTATGTAAGTATATATTACAGGGTGCACTTATATTACAAGTGTCACCCAAGAACAAAGCTAATAGCAAGATAGAGGAAAAATAAAGTAAACCATTTATATCTGATGTCATCTGTGAGGGGCAGAGGAGCCAGGACCCCCCTTTCCACCCCAAGCAGGGCAGAAAGCTGGCATGGGCAGGAGCTCCCAGGCTGCCTGCAGATTTTAACTTTTTGCCCAGCCATTTTCATACCCCTGAGCAGTGGAAATACGCTTGCTAAGGAACTGACAACCTTTCTGCATAGCAGGAATTATGATAATGCCTTGAACATGAAAAGTGCAGCAACACTCAGTAAGAGATGCCATATTAATAATATACTTAACACTGACAGAGCAACTTCCTTGTTAAAGAGTTCCATGCTTTTTTTTTTTTTAAATGAACTTTACAACACTTGCAGATCTTGCATGAAATGCATCTACATCTGGAGGTGAAGGAGTTAATCACCCAATACCAGACACTGCAGACAGAAGGGGAGAAGTCAGGGACGGACACAGTGGCAACAGGCATCTATCAAGTGCAAGATCATTAGTGCTTTCACAGAGTGCTTTCAGAATAACAGGGCAGAGGACGATTTTTTTTTTTGCTGGAGTGCTTGGGGTAGGAAGCATCACAGCTGGAGCTGGGATAGCTCAGTCTTGCAAAACTCTGTTTGTATTCTCTCAAGGCAATGAATACTTGCTGGGCAAGCCAAATACAATTAATTCATGGTAAGAGTTGGCAAGTACAATTCCATCCCCAGATTTCCACCCTTCCCCTCCATCCTGACACACATATTCTGCCTCCAAAATATATATATGCTCATCAGGAAACAAAGTAAGGATGAGTGCTGTGTCCTGGGCTCCAGCATTGCCTCCAACATTCAAGGTTTCCCAGGGTCAGTCACTTATTCTTTCTGCTTTGGCTGTAGTTATCTTCTCTCTGGAAGGGGGTAGCTATTAAATTTGCAATCACAATTGTAAGGCACTCCACTGTTTTCTTCGAGCAGATTTTACATATGGGGAAATGTTAGAAGTAAGCAGTAAAATGCTGTGATTAAGCACCTGAAGGTCATGGATGTCCTCTACATAGAGGACCCCCCCCACCCCCAGTTCTTCTTGATAGCACAGATTTAAAAACAAAGCCAGCTGTTCAGTCTGGAGTGACTTTAGTTTAAATCTTTGTGTCTTGCTCAATAACCCTTTCATTATAAGCTTCCTGCTGGGAAAGTTTGTGAGCCAAGGCATGCTACTGAACACACAGCACACTGTCTGCAGAGGACAAGCACCCAGTGAGCCTGCATCCACATCTTTGTTGAATTGTTAAAATTTCTGTATCTGATGAGGCAAATTGGAGGGTGTTGGTTTAAAAAAAAATAAACCTTAAGAAACAAGCTATTCTCCATGAGAAACTAATCACGTGCTGGAAGGTTCTCTAGCAGCTTGAAGAGGCAAGAAACAGAAGGAAGCAGCTCAGGGATGTGTGAGCAACACAGGGCAGAGCTGTTTCTTGCCCTGCGTGGATTACATTTGTAATGCAGCCTTTCTAATTGAAACAATTTGTTCACCTATGAGCTAGCTTCAAAGTCCTTTGAGGTCTGTAGGAAATTCCCAAGATCCTAGATAGGCTTTTGCTTAAGTTCCCCATTGTCTGCATGAAGGGAAAATACAAATATTGATATAAACCCAGCAATTTGGAGGCCTTGCTATCAAACATTAGGTCTGGACAAGCACTTGACTTTCCAGGAGGATGGAGAGAAATAAAACAGTCAGAACTAGGATGTCCACTGAAAGCATTTACAACTGCTCCATGGCTCTGGCCCAAGCCTGGAACATTTAAGTCACTTTATTTGGTATGTAAATTGCAAAATCCAATAATGTCCCATGTTGCCTCTAAATGCTTTCTCTGAAACACTCCATCCTCCAAAGTGACATTACCAAAGTCACTCAGGGGCTGGGTGACATGATGTGACTTAGCACAGGATAGCACTATTTTCATAAATGTACCACCTGCCTACCTCCAGAGGAAGTTATCGTGGTGCACAAAGCCCAGACAAACCAGCTGTGGGCTGTGATCAGAGGGACATGCACTCGTGGAAAGGCTGCTCACTAATGCCCACAAAGTCAGAATACACGCCCAGGCCGAGAGCATCGAGCTTTCCACCTTTCAAGCATCTCTGGCTCAGTTTTCATTTCTGCTGAACCGTAATTAAGTCAGTGACCTCCAATAAACTTCAGATCAGTCCACGGAAACTGTGTTTATACAGACTTGTCAGCAGCTTCACAAACCATACTTAATTGGGCTGACTACGGTGCAGCAAGAACACAGCACTCATTCTTTTCTCTCCAAGCGCTTCCCACCCCAACACACTGCTGAAACCAGAGAGCCCACACCAGTCGTCCTCCCCCAGCCACCCGAGCTGAGTAACATTCACACAGGTCCACCACCTTCCTCCCCAGAGCTGCCACTTTCTCTCAGTTGCTCATTTTTGGGTAGATTTATTTGCCCAGTGCTGGACTATCCCGTGCCTGCTGACATAAGTGATGGCATGGCAGCCGCAGCCTCTCCCACACACAGGGAACACGCAGAGCAGGCTGGGGCTCCTTGGGGTTTGCACAGCCCAGACCTCCCAGGCAGCGGGGCTCGGGTCTGTTTGTGCTGATCAATCTTTCTGAGCAGTGGCTGACAGATTTGTTTTAACACAATTGTCTAAACAAAAAAAACCTACCACTCATATTGCAAGAGTAGAGGGAAAATTTTTCTATTGCAGTGAAACCTGAATACCAGGTCTGTTTCAAATGATAGAAAACATAAATGTTATGATTTTGGAATTTCACATGCAAGTGGAAGAGGATACGGCCTTCTACCTCAGAGTAAGATTCCACTGTGCAGCTACAAAAACATGCTGGGGAAGGTCCAGTCGATGCCAAGTCCTAACGACTTGCAGTAGCACTGCAGCACTCTGCGGCGGTGTTCGAGAGGTTATCGCACCCCTGCATCAAAGACACTCTAAGTTGAGCCTGAGCAAAACACCATTCCCAGGATCTCATCAGTAATTTCTTCAATTTGCCAACAGCCTAAGCTAGCATATAACTTAAGACAAATCACATCTATAAAAGTTTCAGAGCAATAGAACAGTCTGCTTAATCTCATGTCCTAAAGGCAAAACGTTCATTAAACAAGTCAGTAATGTGCTAATTCAGGGGAATATCTTTTTTCCAAAAGGCTAGCATTACAAAACAGTGTCACTAAATACTACCAGAAAAACAATCCAGTCGTCTCTAAAGTTCAGCAGCACCCATGACGACATTCCTGTCCTGAGACTGCCACTGAGATGTTCTCATACAGCTCATATGGAAATCATAGCTCTCACAGAGCAGCTGTGTTTTTTGGAAGTGACTTCATATTTTTGGATGTTGTCTACCACATGGAATCTAACATCTTCAACAGCAAATAAAGCTCTTCCTTTCATCCCATGCCATGTTTCCTCCATGTAATAAAGGTGGTAGATGATTTTTAACTCTACAATGACTCTTTGCTTTCTTCCCTTAAAACACAGCAGCCATGCCTCTGTAAATAAGTGCCTTTGCAAGCTTCTGCTATTTCCAACATAATTTGAGCTGAGATTTTATGTAAGGCTGGAAGGATTCTTCCTCCCACTAACCTCTCATCTGCACTGATGTGGATATACTGACTCACTCCAAAATAGTCACTCCTTCAAGTAAATTCCTTTCCCAAAACTACGGTTCATAATGACAGTTCCACCACATGTCTGTCTGGCAAGCCACAAGGGTTGTTGGCTACTATCTTAGGGAGAGGTCCAGGCTGCATGGGACATGCCAGAATGCACCCCTGGACCTGTCCCTGTGGCCCAGCAGCTCGGTGTCACCAACAGCTGACACTTCCACGGCCTTCTGCAGTTCAGGTCATGGCTGTCACCTCTTGCAAGAGGGCGAAGAGAACATGCAAGTCAGGCTGCAGTGACGTGGCAAGGTGAAGGGCTGGGGTTGATGCTGTCCATCAGGGGAAGCTGGAAGGAAAAGTGACCAAAAGCGGAATTTTGGTTCTCACTAGTGCCTCGCCCTCCCCGGCTGTTCCCCACGGGTGCAATCCATGCAGGGGAAGCAACGCTCTTCCCCGCAGTCAGGATGACAGGCCTTGGTGCAACGCCAGCCTGTGGGGTCACAGCACATTTCCCACAGACATCAGCCAAGGCAAAAGCCAACTCTTCAGTCATCCCCCTCCTACCCAGCTTTACGTGATAACCAAGTCATTTCTCAGCCTTCCCTTCTTCAGTAAACACGGCTCAAGCCTCACTACAAAAAATGCAGTCGGAGAGACGTTTTATCTGCTAGGGAACATATTTGACAAATGCAAACAAACACTTCATTTGGAATAACAGCCATCTGTACGTACTGCAGTAGTGTATCTGCCACGCTGTCTCACCAGTCAGCTGCTCACCCCAGAAAGCAGCTGGATCTTCACAAAGACAAGTGGATGTACACTAAAAGTAGCTCCTGGAACCCAGGGAACACTGCTGAGACCCCGCAGGCAGGAGTTGCCCCAACTCTTTAAATGTGAAAAGTTTTGTGAGCAACTCTTGAGCCCGGTGGCCTACAGCTCTTTCTCCAGTTCAGTTCCTGCAGGTCCAGGCAACCATATTTACTCCTGGGACTGTCAGGTATAGATATAAGCATTTGACTTCAGCATCTCAAAGTAACCTCCAGACACACACCAGGATGTTGAGTTCATTTTCACCTTGCCTGGATCTGTCAGACCAGCAACAAACTACAGATTTACAGAAGTGTCTGAGGACCCAGATGCTCAAAACAGTGCCAGCTCCTAAGGGACTTTAAGGATCGACTTGCTTTTTAAAATCCCCCAAAGGCCTTACACATACCTTCAGGTACCTTTGAAAATGGGAAGTGTCTAGGTGCAAGTGATTAAGGCACTCAGCTCCTTCACTTCAAATGGACAGACCCAGAACATCAGTGTTCCCACCCCCGGCCCCAAGATCTCCATTAAGTGCATTTGTTTTCCAGTTTCCATACACTGAAAACAGAGCTTTAGACCAATGGAAATCCAGTCCTATTAACCAAGTTATGAAGTTCTGCATACAATGATGGAAAAATACAAGAGTAAGATTGTTTTTAAAATCATTTTTTTTAATCTAGCCTAAAAATCCAAGGCAGTAAGAGAGGAAAGCTTCTTATGAAAAGGTAATAAACTTAGAAGGTAAATGCAGGTATCTAAGTTTAGGTGATTAGTCACAGATACATTTTCTTCAGATAACTGCTTGAGGGTTGGAGTGCCTGACCTCTGAGGCTTGGTGTGGCTCCCACTGCAGCACCAGGCACCAACCCCATCTTGCACTAGCACGAGCCCATGCTACAGACCACAGTAGTTCTCTGTTCACATCCTCTGCAAATCAGACTGTGCAGCCTCACTAAGTCATGGCTTAAGAGACCACATTAAAAATACACTATTAACCTTCCCATATCTATAGGATGTTTATAATACCCACAACAGAGGTTACAGAAAACATAACTGAAACAGTAAGGAAACATTTTGAACAAGACTCATTCTATTTATCTACAAGGGTGTGCCAGATTTGCAGAGAGATTTTTGCTCTTAATCTTTCAGTTTTTACTAGGTTTCTTTAGTTTGCAGGGCAGTAAAAATTCAAGCAAAGCAAGTTTCTGCAGTGCCCAGATGACCCCCGTCCGTGAGTCAGTAGGGCCAGTCAGCAAGATCAGAGCTCCCATTACTCCAGGCTCACTCCACAACACTCATCTGCGGGTGCCTAATGTCAATAGCAGGATCAGCAGGCCTCGGCCAGGCAGCCACATTTCCCATGGAACAGAGCCCCAGAAGTGTCATTAGAACAAACTCAGACACACCAGGGGCTCACTAGATGAGTTAATAGAAAGCACAAAGTCATATGGGATGCTCTTCTCCACCCAAGCTTCACAACCCAGAACTCCCTGTAGACAAGGAGCAGAAATCATGGAAGTTATCCCAGAAATAGCTCTGTGGCTAGAGCAGTGACCGAACAAAAAGATACTGTCCCTATTCACTTCAAGATTTCCTTAACAGCAAGATCAGACTCACAGACCAAACTATTCAGTGGAAAAGAATCCAGGTTTCCTTTTACCTAGGAATGTCCTACACACTCAGGCAGAAGCTCACTAGTGTGGGCTTGCACCTCTTGTTGTTCTGCCTTACCCATCCACCAGTAATTATTTTACATAAAGCAGAACATTTTCCTTTAGGGATTCAACTCAAAATAGTTGTCAAGACAAGGCAGAAAAAGCAGAACCATTGGCTCTAGGTGTGCTCAGGGCACTCGAACTGCTCATGCTCCTGGGGGGCTGGCAATAGGACACCCATGCAATGGGTGCTGCAGCACCCAGCCTTCCAGGGGGAAGTGGCCAGCTGGGAGGCTCTCACATGGGAAGTCCCAAACACCCGCAGGCTCCAGCAATTGCCCACCTCACACTGCAGCTCAGGGAACATATTGGGGTGGCATGGATGGTTCAGTCCTTCCACACATCTAACCCTGCAGTGCTTTTTTTTTATGGAGATACTCAGATTGTCCTATTTTCTTGGATAATACCCATCTGAAATTGAAAATTTGCATACATATGTAAGTATATATGCAAGCTACTGTTAGCTAAGAGGGAAGTAAACAAGGAAGTAGTCAGGAATTGGGAATAGCAGAGTGTCTTTTAGTTATTTAAGGTACTAGCTAAGCCAATGGGCATGCTTTTCCTGTTTTAAGCAGACACAATAAGATAAAGGTCAGCAGGGGAATTGGTTACATTTCTCTTTCCCACATGTAGGTGTACTGTTGTGGAGGATGTAATCCTGCCCAGAATGCTTTAAAGATTCAGAATAATTTGGAGACTTCATTGGCCCCATCAGCTCTGAGTACAACACATTATAGGTACTAATTCCCTGTGAAAGCCAGGGGAATTTGGGCATTCAGATACTCAAAGAACAAAATTGAATCCTGCTATGCAGTTAAGGGATCCCCACAGGAAAACTTTTAATTTAATATCAAAGCTAACTGCCCGGTAAGCTCATTACAGTAACAGAAAATCTCACATTAGAGGGAAAGAAATACTTTCTATTCAGCTTTCTTATGCTTCAGCAACTAATTAAGTTAGAAATTAAAATACAACAAGAGGCTCCATAAATAAATATCACCAAAATTGATAGTTGTTTAGGCCAGGCAACAAGATACTCAGTGGCCCTCTTCCAGATCTGTTAACATACTGACTTGGCACAGAACCCACCTTCATTTTACCAGCCTACCACCTTAAAATGAAATTAAAACCATATTATTTCAGTATAGTAGACAGTTACAGAAATAGCTCTTTCAGACAAAGAAAAAAAACCACCAGCACCGTGATGCTACAAACCTGCATATCCTACTGAACTCAGTAAGAGCCTTCAGTTCACTAGGAGCTCAGGTTGAGTAGCAATCACATTTATAATGTATTCTGCTTCATTAGAAACCAATTAAGATCACTGGCAGCTGTAAATAATTCAGTTAATCAATTGCTACCTCAATCACTTTCATTTAAAATGCAAAGAAAGTGGTTGTTCTAATTATAAAAGTAGTTTCAAAAATGATACCATTTTTTTGGAAGGGAGAATATTTAGTTTTGTTTATATATATATATACACACCTATATAAGTTCAAGAGACTTTGGTTCATGGAGAAACATAGAAGGAGCATTACACAGGCCATGTTCTGGCCATTGCTTCCTTAGTCTTAAACGTGAAGCCTGAGACTGACCTTGCAAAACATCCAGCAGTCTGTCTGAGCCTCAGGAATGTTGTATCTTGTATATAGGTTCAGTTTTACTGTTTCCTTATTGCCTCCAGAAGCATTACTCTGGAGAATGTGCTGGTAACTCAAAAAAAGTCAGAACCCTGCTGTCAATATCTCAGGGAAAAGCAATTACAGAAGACAAATCATAAGGTGTGATGTTATTAGAATGTTCCTGAATAAGGAATTTAAGGTTTTTGTGTTGTATTACTTTTGTTTTGGAAAGAGAGTTATGACATATTACTCTGAAGATCCAAAGTGAACAAGAGATCCATTCCCTCCCTTTGTTGTAAAAAACGTCTTGCAAAATCTGTTTTAATAGCTTATTTCTGGTCCAGGGATTTCAAAATGCATATGGCTGTTCTCCAAACCTTCCTTGAAAGACATCGAATAAGCCTGTGTTATGTTTTAGCTTAGAAAAAATGTTCTCATTGTATGCAAATTCCTCCCTTAGCCTATGGGAAAAATACATCATAGTGACCATGAGTTGTGAAACCTTTACTGCAAGAACCCTGACGTGCAATTTGAAAGACATCCTGTTTCACCTTTCTGCCCAGTTGAGCTGGCAGTGAAGGACAGAGGTACAAGAAGGAGAAGGGTGTTTGGTTCGGGATTAACATGCATTAGCTCAGGCTTGGCTCAGCAGAGCATTAGCACCCCAGCTTAACCTTAAGCATCTGTTTTGGTTGCTGAGTTTGCAACAATAGGAGAAAATCACACCATGCTTATTTTCTATCCTTCTGGCATCTAGGTATGCTCATTGATCGCACTGGAAGAGGCTGCTTTGTAGAGGTATGTGTTCATTTACAAACAGACCTAAAAACGCTTTTAAATGGCCTAATGTTTTTGAACGCATTCTTCCCCCGTTAGGAGCCTTCAGCATTTCTCTGCAGCTCAGAGAAAGTGCAGCCTCAGAAGTGCAGCCTTCCCACTGGCTTTTATCTGAACAAAATGATTTCACTGGTTTCCGGAGAAAATACATAGACCAGGGGGTAGGGGGATTTTATACTGAGTTTAATTGCTATTTTCTGGATGCATTTGAATAATAGTGGTTTTTGGAAAGGCGGCTTTCTCAGCTCATTGTGGTACCACCAAGAACCTCTGGCATATGAACAAACAAAATGAGCATTGAAGAGGAGTGAGATGGCTTTGTGATATGGCAATTTAAAGAATAATGGACTTCTAGTGACAAAATCTCCACGTTGGGCTATTATGTTAGCAATTATGGCAGAGGAAGTTTGTTTAGGATTTAGGCCCAAGGCTCCCTAAGTGAGGCTTGTAAACAGCGTGGAAGTTGACTTTCCTGTTGGTGATAGAAAGACTGACAATTAACAGCAACCTTTTGTGTAGCAATGATAACTATGATTATTTGGCAGTTTCACAGCAATGTGATTAGGTTGTAATTAGACTGTGGCTCCACTGGATTTTTTGGATTGCTTAATCGATGGCCGCAAACCAAATGATTTTCACTATGAGAAAAAAAAAAACTGAAACTTGAATTCGTTGCCATTGAACTGGTTTAACGCATTCTAGTGCAGTTACATACTTGAAGCAAATGAACCTTCTTTCTTTACACACTTTGGATAAAACCCACAGAAAGCATGGAAAGATCCACTAACAGATTCTGGACCTGGGTCCAGGTGACTCTGCTGGAGGCATCTGTTACTTAAAACAGATTTTAAACAACCTCAAATTTGGTTGAGAGAAATGGTTTTCTATTTTGATGTAGAGGAAGATATACATTTCTTTCCTCAGTTCCATAAAACTGTCATGAAGATGAAATTCCTGTTATAATGAAAAAGAAGTTGTCAACAGAGAGACAACTGTGGGCAAAATCTTGTTTTTATGGGAGCCTGAAAGTTTTGTTATTATCACCAGTGAGACAAAGATAGCAGCTGGTGGATTCCGAATGAAGGAAGCGCTGTAGTTTCTTTATATCACTTATTTTTATGGGTGTGTTGCTCAGGGCACATTCCGAAGCTTGGAGAATTAAGATTTTCATCTCATCTACTTCAGTGATGAAAAGAGTAAGGCATAACATGATGATTGTTTATATGTACAAGAATAATACATTGTTTAACTGAATAGATGGTAAACAAAGAACAAAACAATATGTGAAAAAATAACTTTGAGAAAATCAAATTGGAATCAATTTAATCAATTAGGAGGCAGTGTCTTATGGGAAGTAGAGGTAATGAGCCCATCTTGGAAAAAATTTAAATATATGCAGAAATTTGAACCACAAGCTTATATTTAGCAAACACTATCAAAATGTTCCAACATCATATGATAACACTGAGCTATACAAACAGCCCATGCATAAGAAAGTTGCTTATTTATGCTTCATATATCAAATAAGATGATAGAAACATGCCAGTATTAAAAAAGTCCCTATCAGAAAGTAGACACTTTTCTTTCCATTCTCTGCAAGAAGCAGTAAATTTAGAGAAGATGAACACAGGAGATGTTCTGCTCTTGGACCCACTATCAAAATCTCCTTTCAAAAACAACACAGCTTTTTATTTTCTCTCTGGCATCCAGGTATGCTCATTGATCACACTGGAAGAGGCTGCTTTGTAGAGGTACATGTTTACTTACAAACAGATTTTAAAATGTTTTTAAATGACCTAATGTTTGAGAATACATTCTTCCTCCGTTGGGAACCTTGAGCACTTCTCTGCAGCCCAACGCCATTCATTAGCAGCTGCCAACTATGCTCCGGGCCCCTCTCTAATCAGTCATTCCATCAGCACTTTAGGACACTTGTAATGCTTGACTGGACTTTAATATAAAACTTCCCAAGGCAGTTGTCAGATGGCCCTGAGTTCTGACCATGATATAATTCACATGTTCAGGAATGTAATTTCATGCTATGCATGTTGCTGAACTGCAAGCTTTTAGTTCTGACTTCACAGTACTTAATCCCTTCCATGCCAAAAATTGCTTCAATAGCATCTTTTATGTTCAGCTGAACTGCTGCACTAGCCCAGGGGAAAATTTTGTTTCAAGGTGGATTTAATTTTTGCTGGAAAAAAAAATAATCTAATCAGACCATTTAATACCATTTGCACTGTTGCCCCTTCTGCCCAGGATGTGCAGGGGACGCAGAATGCTCTGCCCACCTCACCTCTCAAGGACCAGCCCGCAGCCTCTCCCACTGGGAATGGGGGTGTCCTCTCCTCGCCAGCCGGTGGCACTTCTCCAGGGCCCTTCGAGCGCCCGGCCTCGCTGGCCTGCAGAGCTGTGCAGACATAGGGCTGCCGGAGGTGGCTGCTGCCTGTGCCCTGTGCACCCGCACGGGCAGAGACAGGTGGAGGAATTAAACAGAAGTCCCCAGTGCTGCCATACCCCCAGGACAGCCCGCCTTCTACTGCTTTTCTTCTGGGAAGGAAGTGAAGGCTGACTTCGCAGGGTGTCCTTCACATGGCTCCTTCTCAGACTCATTCCTGTGATTAAATGATCCCTCTGCATGGCTAGCCCAGCCCAAAGCAGCTAAAATGAGTGGCTGAGTGAGATGGAAATAGCAGTTGTCCCCCACAGATGGTGTGTCAACGTCAGGAGCTAACCGTGCCCAAGTCTGAGCTGCAGCCTTCCAGCTCCTGACAAAAGCTGGCCATTTTTTCCAACAGCTACTTGGAGAGCAAGCTGTGCCTACTGCTCCTCTCTCGAACATTTCTCCGTCTCATTCTCTCCAAACCCTTCTTCAGCGCAAGTGCAGAGGGAGCTGCCCTGTCTTCAGACTACAGCTTTCTGCAACAGGGGCTGGCTTCCCAAGCACATGGTGTTCAGGGCATGATGCTCGGGTGGACTGAGCAGATTTCGCTCCTTTCAATTGACGGATCTGTGCAAATGAGAACTCTCTCAAAGTACTCTGCAAAGCTGATGCCAGTCACATTTGCAGAGTTCCAGCATTTAACAAAGACTTCACTCTGGGGACAGGAGCATTGTCCAGCAAAGGAGACGACAGAGACGTCAAATCTATATGCCAGATGTCGATGTTGTAACTTGTCCTGAGACTCCTTTCTCTTTGTACACTTGGCCCCGCTGCCTGCAACGTGCATTTCCCAGCTGGAAAGACCTCGTGCACTTCTAACACTGGGAAAAAGAAAATTGCCCAAAGGGAAAAAGTACAAAAGATTTGCCTCTGCTACAGGAAACTGAATCTGCCAACAGTCTGCTTTGCTGAACTGAGTACGTCGGCAGAATTAGGGTTTAGCAAGGTATCTGCAGCGTGTGCACAGACAGAAACAGAGAGAAAGAATTTCCCAAATCAGGTTATTTTCTCTCAAAACAACAGGGCAAACTGCACAGAGAAATAAAAAAATCAGGGTTTGGAGCTCTTCGCAGCCTCGAATCTCAGTCCATGAAGAATTCCAGATTTGTTCTCATTTTGTTACCTTCCCAAACTGGGATGCAAATAGTCTGAGGAGTTTATCTATGCTTAGATTTAGGTATACAGCTTTTATATATGTGTATAATATTTCATTTCAGCAAGATGAAAATGTTTCATGTCATCTTTCCCTTTTGATTTTTTAAAAGCAATGCAGGAAAATCAGATGTCTTAAAATGACTACAATTTCCTGTAAACATGAATAAGTAACAAAATTGTCACACTTCTATGGAATGTTTTGAGTTAATCCAAGTGTCATTTTCCAGTGAAGGACTTACTCACTTGGGAATTTCTGACCAGCTGTAACTCCAGCATTTGGAAATCTTTCACCTCAGAAATTAAACATCGGGAACATGAAAACGTGGGAGCATGGTGAAGCGGTTGTTGGGACACTGCAGGGATGCCTGTCAGTCATGGGAGCACTGGTGTGCCGAAGCCTTACTTTATCATTCTTCTCCTCAGTTTGAAATCCTACATACCTCTTAACGCAGAATACTTTACACATATACATAAGGTGTGCAAACAATTAGAAAACAGATAAAATTCCAGTAGATGGCGCTCAAAAATATCCCAAATTTGTGTCCTTGTGTGGCTCTAACAGGACCTCGTGAACGCAAACGGCTTCTTGTAGGCAGCTCAGCACCTCTCACCTGGGGTGTTTGGGGCAAGGTGCTGCTCTGTCCCAGCGAGGTCACGCTGGCTCCGCGCTGGGCCCCTGCGGGAGGCAGGAGAGGATCCAGGCTGCAGCACCCCTACACAACGGCTGGCTCAGCAGTGGCAGGCGGCTGCTGCTCGCCCATGCAATGGGAAATGGGACCCCACACAGGTCCCAGTTTCCCCTCCTCTGTCATGCAGAACCACCAGTTGTACTTACTGGTCACTCACTTTCTCAATGTGAAGCTAACAGAAAATATACATAAAGTTAATGGATTAAGAGATCTCAGAGTCCCGTGAAAATAGAGCGAAGTTTTACAAAAGTGCTGAGATCCAGCATGGTTGTAGAACGTGACTTGCTGGGTAGGGGAATGTCCATCTGCCAGCTCCCGTGCAGTTGTATTGTTCAGTAATGGCCAATTCCGGTGCCAGTTTTACATTTTGCAGCTCTGACTGGAAAGGGCTTGTTGTATTACAAAGGCAATTCAGCAGTAATTCTTCAACGGAATCACAAATGGTTTTACCACCAGCCGGGGAATGTTTTTTATTCACCAACTAGACCAAAGGCTCGAGTGAAAGTTGACACCATTTGCCAAGTCCCTAGTTGGCAGCCCATGGGAAATGAGCTAGAGCCAGTTCCTCCGAAGCCCCACAAAGCCACTGCCAGCAGTGCACCAGCAGCAACACGCTGGGATTCATCAGATGCTCCAGGGTGTCTGGCAACACTGTCCGAGCCCTGATCTCCTGATTGTCATCTGCTTTATCCAAAGTGAAACAAAGCCCTTTCTCTAGCCAGGGAACAGATACATCATGGTCTGCAATGGTGAACGCCTTTCTAAGCTGGTTGCTGATGGGCTTCAGTCCTCCTTTTGGAGTACTTACCTCTGCTTTAACTTCAGTATGGGAAAAACACACAAATGTGTGTGGATTTTCTTCTTCCTGATTTTTTTTTTTCCAGTCCTGAGCTCCTGGCTTGATGCTTTTCACTTCTGGTCACTCCCCAGTCCAACTGCACTCCCCTGTGCCTGGGGCTAAGTCCTTCCAGTCCTGCCTGGCACAACAAGGCTGCAGCGAGGAAGAGGTGGTTGCCCAGAAGAGCCATCTCAGCCCCACCGCTGTCAGCGCACCGTGCAGCAGGACTTCAGCAAGTCAGTGAATGTGGCACGGACACTGTGCCCAACATTTATGGTTTACATCTTTCACAGTACTTGGAGCTAGTGGCAAGCGAGACAAGAACACCTGTAATGTCTCAGCTGCTGTGATGGGGAGACTGAAATATTTTGGCAAGGGAAGAAAAGCTTCTTTTCTAGATTTTTTTATTATTGTTATTTTAAAAGGCAAATGAGCCTGTTGATCCTATTACACACAATCACTCATTTTGCAAGAGTTGAAAGGTAAGCAATAACCTGACTGTCTTTCTGATCTTTGCACAGGAATGACATTACTTAGCACTTTTCGCCTTTGGGCAAAAAGGGTAGGAGGTGACACGATGGTTTGCCTCAAGCCTGAATTTCATTAAATTTCAGCTGTACCAGTTTTGTTTCCAGATCAGGAAACATTTGATCCAGACATTGGACTTTCCTATGAAAACTCTCTATTTGTTAGGGAAGCAGCTATGAGAGCAGGATATTTCTTTACAAACTTATTTTACAAACCAGTGATGGCTAAAAAGCCCTTTGGCTGTGTGATAGCAGAGGTCATCCTCTGAAGCACCATCAGCCAGGAGGCAAAGAACGAAATTTTCTTTGTCTTTACCTAGCTAAAAACAGAAACAAAGCAGAAGTGGCAACACAGATGGTCATACACAACATACCCCATCAACTCCAGCGGGACTAACCCTATTCACACTGACTGCATCTGGCCCCAGCACTCTTAGCTGAGAAGCTCTTGAGTTGCATGATGTAAAACACGGTGGGATTTCAGCTCTTCCATTACATGGGAGATGAGGATAAATGGTCATGGCTTGATTCAGAGGGACAGAGCTGGCTTGTGGGATCAGACATTTCTTAACCACCAGACTGCAAAGGGAGAGGGGAGGTGGCGAGCACTGGTTTACAAACAAACTTTTGTTTCAGCTGCAGCCCCACCACACCAGACCCTTCTAGCAATTATCCTGGCTTTTGGCCATCAGTCCTGGGAAGGTGCTTCCTTTGGAGAAGTGCATTTCTATGCTGCAAGCATGAGAAGTACACATATTTCAGGTTATTTGCCCCTTCGTGTATCAGAGAAGCATATTCTCACTTCAGGGATGATTTGGGCTCCCCTAACTCACCACTCAATCTCCCAAGAGTTTGTCCTGTATAAATACTGAAATGAACTACCTTTTCCATTGACAACAGTGCAGTACCCGGAGAAAGCTAGCTGCAAACCATTTCAAGCTGATAGCTCATTTTCCTTTGCCAGTGTAATTCCCTAGAGAAGTGGTGAAAGTTGTTCAATGAAGCTTTTGTGTTCTTTTGGGGAATCTTAGCTAACTCACATATAGGCATACTTTGTACTTTTTTTTCTTTGTTAAGCAGCCATTGTACTATCCACAGCACAGCGAGAGCGCGGGCGAAAGAACAAAGAGCAGCAGGCAGCGAGAATGTGACACCATCTCTTCTCATGCAGCTCTGTTGCTGCGGCTCGGCCGGCTGGATGTTATTTTAGTGGCTGTGCATCCCACCCATGCGTTTCTGTGGGCCCAGAAGCTGCGCTGCTGTGACGCCTTGTGAGCTCGAAGCTTATTCATGTTCAGGAATGGGAGGGTCAGGGCCATCGACACACACCAGCATCCTGCTGCCTATTATTTCCTGCCAGTGCTGGCGTCGCACCAAGCCCTAACATGACAGGTGGATGGAGTTCACAAGGAAATAATGTCATGGGCCAGTTTTCCAGGAAAGCTGTTAACTCTATTCACAAACTTGGGCCCTCAGATTGAAAGGGAATGTGGCTGAGAAGAGTTGGTGGAGGGCTGCTCTGGTGTTTTGTTTTGTTTTGTTTTGTTTTGTTTTTAATAGATTGTTCACTGACACCTCTTGTTGCAACACAGAAATCTTCACCTCTATGTAGTGCCTGCCTCTTCAAGATTAGACTGTGGCTGAATGCTGTATAACTTATAAAAACACAGGGGCACTGCCTCTGCAAATGCCGAATGGCTATATGATTTCAGTTGGATTGCAAAAGATAGGAAGAAATTAAACTTCTGCTTTTTGCTGGGCTAACTAGTTCCTGGGAAACAGAAAAGGAGAAGAAATATGAAGTGAGATCCAGGACCGATGTTAATGGGGGCTCTTCAGGCATTTTATAAGAATGAAACCAAGGATACAGCCAAGAAACAAGACTTACACATTTTTTAAAAGCTTCTGTCTTTCAACAAGGCACTTGTGTAAAGTTCTGCTACCCCTGCATGACTTTATGCAGTGTCCAACATTTGCTGCCATATGTTCTTCTCTTTCTTTCCTCTTTTCCTCTCTGTTTTTGAAGTTTAGTACTATTTTCTCTTAGTCTCGAGAGCACAGAAGAGTTAAGAAGTGAAAGTGGTTAATCCAAAAAAAGTGTTTTTCAAAAATGCCAAGTTTGTCACAAATGCAAATCTTTGGATGCACAGAGTTAGGACAATAGGACTCCAACTGGCTGCTCACAAGAGGAAGGATTAGGTCCTCTGTCATGTTAATAGTGACATCAACAACCTGAATAAAAGCCAAAAATTCAAGTTGATTCTGCAGTTTAAGACCATTGTTCTCCATATATTTTAGCCTGTAAGATTTAGTCTACCATAAAGTTTTACTAGGATTTACATCAGCTTTCACATCATGCAGTGCAATTCTTTATTTGCTAATGTACTTTTACCTATAAAAGCCCTTTGTAACTGACAAAGATTATACTGACATAGCTAAAACATCCTACAATCTAAAGGCATCAGAGGTATTGGAAATACATATGCAAAATGATGGCTATCAATATTGTTCTGCTCTTCTTATTTTGGAGCCCATTGTAAAAACAAATTAGGTGAAACCTGCTAATATTTATGTGACCACCTATATAAAAGGTGCAGTAGCCCTGGACTCTGGCTCTAGGTAAGCAAAGCTGTGGCAAGAATACAGGGTATTCCAGAGGGCTTGTTCCTGGCCCAAGTCTTTGGGATCTTGATGAGATTCTCAGGCCTTTCTTCTTCTACTACTCTGAGCCTGGTTCCTATTCTGTAGAGCTGCAGTAATACTGTACATTCATTATTTGGTAACAGGTGCTCTTCCAAGTGTCTAAGGCAGAGAAACTTTTGGGGACTTGAGTCCAGAAACTAACCTTTCTCTCTCTCTTTTTGTGTTTTTTATTTGTTTGTTTGCTTTTAACCTGGCAAGTTATGGTATTAGAACCACAGTCACGTACAAAACATAACATGTTATGTGGCTAGGGAATCGTAAATTGGGCGTTTGGACTAGAACAAATATTAAGCATTGTCATACCAAACTGATTATTATTTTAAAATTCTGTCCCAGGCTATAACCGGCTTTGTGTACAATAGCAATACAGGGTGTAGTTACAGACACAATTTCCTGTGCTTAGGTTCTGAAATTATTATTTAAGATCCCCGTAACATTTG
Organism: Anseranas semipalmata; assembly: GCA_013399115.1. Taxonomy (NCBI): domain Eukaryota; kingdom Metazoa; phylum Chordata; class Aves; order Anseriformes; family Anseranatidae; genus Anseranas; species Anseranas semipalmata. The sequence continues at coordinate 646,221 of VXAA01002401.1, forward strand.
CCCAGTGCACCAGTGCAATTCCCCTATTAGATAATTTTCTATCCTTGTGAGGGCAATTTTTCTTACGCAATGCTGCCAGCGCTTTCAGGAAGGGAGAGACAAGCAATTGTGGACAATAAAATTTGCATCAGCTCCCACCCAACCTCTCCCACATCTGAAATACCATTTGTCACATTCAAAGCCTTTTCACACCAGAAGGGAAGGTGTTTCTGAATTGGGAAGTCATTGTGATCTCCACAGGGTTGCATCCTCCAGGCTGACTTTTGTCTTTCAGGTTCCCACGAAAAACACCAAGCAGCAATCGTGGAGTTCCAAATGGCTTTACATCACAGACTTGGATTGCACGACCCAGCATCCAGGCATGAACCCCCAAATCTATCCAGACTAGGTCATGAGGCTCAAAAATTGAAGCAAAGCTTTTGTGTTTGTAGCTGACCAGTTTGAGGGAGGCTGATCTTTGTGAAATCGTTGGCCCATTTGCCTTTGTAAAAACATTTCAGATCCAGCTGTATCACCATTTTCTGGTAAGATGAAGGTGCTAAGCCTGACACAGTGTACTCATGTAGCACCTCTCCCAGAATGATTGCTTTTAAGGGGTGCAAAAGAGTACAGGGAGTCAGATGACAATAATGAAAATGTAATATATAGATACACAAGAAGAAAAGAAAAAATATAGACTGTGAGACTCATGTTGGGTGTTATCACTGGCCATTAAGAAAAGATGCCAATAACTACTTTAGATTGTCCCAAAATCAAAGCACACAAATTATGGTGGCGAAGTCTGTGCAGGTTTCCAATTCTATGTGGTAATTCAGCAATGAAACATGTGAAAACACCTTCAACAGCAAGTGAGGTCTCCGACTGAACTGTTCACAAGCTCTGTCCTGCAGGACACCAGGACCAGGTGCTGCGACCCTTCCCCACAATTTTGCTTCTCTGAATAAAAGACAGATGAGAGTGAATTCCTGCACAGACTCTCACCCATGGCTTGATATGAAGATTCTTGTGCACATACCTTGTCTCGCTAGGATACAGCCAATGCTACTGAGCACAGCAGTTTGGTCTCTGGCAGTCCCATGTTATCTACAGGCCTCTCAGCCTGCCAGTTAGTAGGTATTACAGGACACCCCATTGGTATCTGAAGCTTTGCTATGCTAGGGGATCACGCCTAGGGCCATTATAACGCTATCTGTCACTGCTTATGTGCTGCTTAATGCCGAAATGCCCCACAATTAGCAGGGTAGACAGTGGTGCAGGCACTCTGCTGTTTCCTTGCATATGCAGAGCAAACATAAAAAGAGCAAAGATAAGGGAAAGGAAATCTCCTCTAGTAGTAGCAGAGCAACTCTTACTCACTCTTACTCCTGCAAACTTGCTCCCATACACTGGTTGTCTCCGTTCCTTTTCTTTTGACTTGGAGCAGAGCCTCACCTTGCACCTCTACTTTCTGTCTACATACTGCCCACCACGTGCAAGCTTGTTGGCATCACAGCAATGGTGAAGGGAGGACGCATGCATGGGAAAGACTTCTGAAGAGGGCAAGAGGCCTGCTTCTGCTCTCGGCCCAGCCTGGGAATCGTGGGGCTGAGCTGCTATGCGCTTGTACTGGAAGTCACTGCATCTCTACAGACCCAGCAATTTTCTCCTCGGCAGCCTGCAAAATTCCACTGAGAAAAAAGAAATGGGGAGGGGGAAGAAGGAGTCAGAAAAACTATTGTGTTCCCAGGGGAAAAAAAATAAACAGCCCTATTTAGCTTATCCAGCTTTGCTAATGTCAATCACTTTTCTCATTTTAAACAGGAAAGACACCACTTTAGTCCACCTGTTCCATTATTTATCATGCTATGCTTTTCCTATGATTGTCACTCATGCAAAACCTGTACATCGTAAGGGGACACCCTAATATTTTTAATGACCTTAAGCAAAGTGATTGACATTAGACACCGGTGTCAGATGTTCTGGTGACGCAACATGTTCTCCTAGCAGCAGGAAAGCTTCCTGCCGTGATTAAGTTGGAGCTATGGAAGTGCTAAAATGTGTTGTCAGCTTTCCTCTGATGCAAGTGATTTTATTATAGCGTCTGGTAACCACGGAGTGTGGCAACGCAAATACTGACTCCAAACATCCCCTCCTATACATATAACTTGCTCTATTTAAAACACAAAGTGCACTTTGCAAATCCGGGGATAAATTATGGATGTAACAAGCTTAAACCATGCAGGGCAGAGGAAAAGTCAGCACTTCAGCCAGAATGCCTGGGGGATTTCAGCAGGAGAAGCATATGGCTCGGGGATGACCTGCAGAAGGCAGCCCGCTGCCGCACACGTTCGGCAGGTGCGCTCTGAGGTGGCACAGGAGGCACGCTAGCCTCGGCCTCGCTTGCTCCAGCAGCAGAAAGCAAAAATCACATCCAGCCCTTCTGGGGAGAACGGAGGGAAAAAAAAAAAAAAAAAACACGAGAAAAAGAAAAGAGGACTCCGTGCAGCCCCTCTGCCTTCCGACACCCTCATACACGCGGGGGTGGAAGTCTGTGGCTTGGCTCAGCACCGTTTGTCCTGATACAGATAAAGAAACAGTGTTCTGTTTTGCTTTGGTTTGGGACCAGCCCCTCAGTTATTCATTACCCAAGAAAAATTGTAAGACCTCTGGAACACAGGATTTACAGAATCAAACACCTCATACACCGGGGGGGCACCTGAGACCTGCATTTTCATGCAGGTTTGTAATCCCAAGGCTCATTCAACAAACACTTATGAGGTAGATGACTTAGCTTCCACAAGTTACTATTGTGAGTAAAACTGACTACAGCAGTAAGTGTCTGCAGAACTGACCCCTGTGATTTTTCAATGATTCTGTCGTTACTCAAGCTGACAAACCCAAATCCATAGTCTAGAGAGATTTTGGAAGAGATCAGTGTTACATATGTTAACAGTTATTGTCAAAGATGTTGTTCTACAAAAAAGAAAAAGAATCATAAAGCAGTCAAAGCTGAAGATACGAGCTATCTTGATAGCGATAAAAAAAAGATTTTCTGAATGTCTAGCAGCACTGAATATTATTTTAATGAAATTTACTTTTTAATTTTATAGCAAAATAACCAAAAGTGCTAAACCTGACCACTTTAATTTACAAAAAAAGTCTCATGTTTTAAGCTATAACCATACCTCGTTATTTAGGTTAGACAATATAATTACACTTTTCTACCTATTGCTATTCGATAATACAAAATTAATATTAGTTGGTTTAAAATTAATACTAACTGGTTTAAAAAAGGGGGAAAGTACCACAGATATTGGGGGGGGAAAGGTTATGTAAAATATAAGAATCAGCTTATTGAGTTTGTTTGGTTGTTATTGCCTTTTTTTTTTTTTTCTGAGTAACAATTTAAGTCACAGACAATCTGGCCATAAACTTGTAGTCACTTCAAATGCAATGATTTCTCCCTTGGTCAAATGTCACAGTGTGTTTTAAGGAGATCTCTGGCATTTCAAGTCGGTTCAAATTATTTTCTTAGTTCTCAGCATATTGGAGAATGCAGTTATGGTGATGGCAGTTATGACAACAGTTTTCTATGCAGGAAAAGTGTTTTTTCCTCTGTCTTGGAAAGAATCTCTGTTAAGTCTGCAGTAAGAAAAACATTAAGAGCATTGGCAGAGTTGTTAAGAGCCTTTCTTAATCCATTCTGTTTTCATTTCAGTTCATTTCCAATGTTAAATTAAAACCTGCAATCTGTCCTATTGATAAATAGTCAAGTTGACTTACAAGGTTCTGTCTTCTGTCCAGCCTTCTCTTGGTTATCTTTAACCAAACAAGGTTCGTTGATGTGCCACAAGTGCTGTCTGGCTCTCCCGCCTCTTTGCTTTCTTGTTTTGCTGCCTGATTTTCCAGCACACTGCACTAGAAGCCAACAAAAGGAGTCCTGATGACAAGAGGACTAATCCAAACACTGAGATGATTGATCCATGGGAATTGAAGCTGTATGCCACAGCAGTAACCACAATGCCAGCTATGAGGATAACCACACCGAAGGGAATGGTACAGCGGTAGCAGGAGAGTTCTGCTCCCCCTGTTGCTGCAGTCAGCTGGCATTCACTAACAAGAGGGATGGTAGTTATCACACAGTCATTGTTATTACTTTTCTCCGTGGTTACAGGATCAGGATGCTTTGGAGTGCCCAGGATCTCTTTAATAGGTTCGTTTGTCATCTTGGTTCTCTTGACTTAGTCAGTTCTTAGGCTAGAGCAGGCTCTGCTGAACACGTGTTGCACTGTGGAGAGAAGAGCATGAGTTAACTAAGAAGCGTTACTGTTATGTGACAAGTAGGGACAGAGAAGTTTCCCACTCAGGACTGCAGACAAGCAGAGGCTCTGACCCCACAAGGATTTACACACAAGGTTGATTGTAATCCTACTGATTGTGGTGGATCTGAATCAATTCTTATGGTAATTGTAAATGTGCGTAAGTGCTGGGTAGAAGAGACTCGCAGACCAAGAAAGACACCAACTTTAAAGTGTTGTGGGATAACCCCACTTTAAGTTACACCCTAAAGTCAGTAGTTCTGGATGCAATTTAGATTTACATTTTCTGACAAGGAGGTGAAGTCCCCATGCTGTTCTGGTTAAAAATTCTGCTCTTGCTCACACTCCCTTTTTCACATTGTTTCTCTACACCTATGCCACACACATTACACAGATTTGCTCCAAAGCTCATCACAATAACATGGCAAGAGCTGCCCCAGCAAAAAACAGGACTTGCCTCTTTATCAGCTTGCTTCTTTATACCATACTTGGAATTTTTATATCTTTTGTTTTTGTTTTTCCCAAATCCAAAATAAATGACAAATCAGTTCTGGAGCAGAGGTCACCAGATAGCAAGTCTAGACATTATAGCTTGCATAACTGTACACATACATACTTCAAAGGATTACGGGCACGCTGTTTGCAGGAATTGATTTTGATTATGGCTTGATAGCAGATTTACATTAGCAAAAGTGGATTTTACTGTGTTGTAGCATGCTAAGATATACTCACCAACTCTCATAAACCTAGTGGAATACAGGTGTGTAGAACTGGGATGTAACATATCTGGCAATGCAAATGGTGCCATTTTTTGTAATCAGTTGCCTCCCTCACTGGCAAAGTATCCTGACAGAAGAGTTTAAAGCTTCCCATGCAATGAACATTGAACAGAGATTTTTTTTTTAATTAAATGATATTTAAATTACTTTCTTATTGATCTGTTGATATTAGTATCAACAACAGATGAAACTACTCCCATGAATACAGATATTGATGTCTGTAAGAAAGTTTGCACATCCAGGGACTCATAACTATTGATCATGGTTGAGTTTTCCAAAGAGCTGAAGGAAGCCAGACATGGGAGAGGTCAGTACTGTGGCACTGCGGACTCCAGCAGCAGTCCCACATGCAGAGCGCTGTGGGCAGGAACACAACACTGCAATGCCGATTGTTGGGCCAGGGACGAGTAATCAGAGACGTACTGCAGAGCTATCATCCTGGAAAAGGCAAACTTCGGCTCATTCTCTAAGTTCAGTTCATCTCCCTCTTTACATGCTGGTTCCAAACTCCTCTGCTCATCTTTCATGTCCAACATGTCAAACTCGTCACCCACAGAGGCAGCATAGCTGTTCTACTGTCACTGAACAATGATCCCTTTCCCAAAGCAAATGTTACTTTGCGAAAAAATCCAAATGGACATGACTAGGTAAGGGTGTGGGGAGAACGGGGATGAAGACAATTCCCTGCACTCAGGAAATGCCAGCTGAAAGATGGTGAACCTACCATTACAACAACATCAGTGCTGGACTAGTGGCTTTCCATTTAAATCTGCTTAATGGAAAAGTAATAGGTCCCTTATAAGCCCACTCTGCAGTACAGGCTGCGTAGCTTTTGCTGTCACAAACAGCATGGTATGCAGCCCAGAGAACAAGGAAGAGCGTTGGCAATGCACTAATGCTTTTATCACTTTTATCACCTTCACATCTGTGACTAGGAAGTTAATTGCCAGATACTTGTATTCTCCTTTTCCTTTCCCACCACTCCCACCCTTGTTGCTAAGATATATTCCTCCATTGTGGAGAGCCCTTGGTTTTGTATCTCAGTACCTCATATAACTGACTGTGTGTTTTGCGAGAAAGAGGATTTCACTATTTTTAACATGCCCACACCCATACTATACCCTGTACCTAGTCATAGAGTTTGTGTTTGAGTTTCCTTGAACCCTAACGAGAGGAGGAAAGTTCAGATCTGGTTTGACAAAGTTTTTGTTCTACTGTTCTAAAGAAGAGCACTCAGCTCAATATTTTATCTTGTTGTACACAGCTATCTTCAGGGCTCAATCCTGCAAGATGCTCAGCAGCTACCAGAATGAGTAGCCTTTCTCTCCCTAATGACAAAACTGAAGGTACTTGGTATCCCCAAGGGCAGGCAGGGGATCAGAGCAGCGCTTAGCAGACAAAGCAAATGTCTTGTGCTGACACCTTGGATGTCCTAGGTTCTCCTAGGTACTGTTGCTTTGTACTTCAGATCATAATGCACGATTCAGAACCTTTCATATCAGTTGGAAGAGGCCAGTCAAGCCATGGATTTGCACTAGAATGCCATTGATCAGTCCCTAGGTGGATCTAAGCACAATTTCTGCATTTTCTATGATGACTTACACGACAGTGAGACTCACACTAGTGCCATTATGTTGCTACATTACTTATCTACAACATGTTACAGAAGTTCAGCACAATGGGAGAATGTGGCCTCCCAAATGCTACCTTTTTTGATTTTACCGTTAGTAGAATTCAATTTGTTCAATGACTTATTCTTAAATTTGAGGAGGACCTGTTTCCAAAGTCCTTGTCTATCTGCTTCAGATACATCGCCAATGAGTATTAAGTCTTTTTGACATCTCATACAAAGATTCATGAAGCAAGAAGAGATAATTATACAGTCAAAACTAACATGGATTAAAAAAAAAAAATCTCCTAAACTACCAAAACTAAATCAATGGCAAAATACCTGCTGACTTCTGAGGAGCACAGTTCACGCCTGTAATAGGATGTAAGCAGACAGGCGTTCATATAAAACAAATAAACAAACCTCTATCGAAATACTGTAAGTTAAATAAACAACAGAACCTATCTGAAGTGTGAGTAAAGGTATTCATCCTAGAAAATGGCACTAGATCCCCATTGCCAGCAAAGTCATTTCTGACTTATGCCAACAGGTGACTTGGTTCAGGTTTCAGGGTAAGAAATTGAGGCAAAGACACCCGGCAACACCAGCATCCTCTCACTGATCATACCAGAAGTACTTTCTTCAGGAACTATTTTGACTTGGAGAAAGATTGTGTTTATGTGGCAATCTGTGGCTAACATGGGATGAAGGAGAGAGGAATGTTTTACACTGAAGCATACAATACCCACTAAAAGGCGTAAATTGAGATTTACTGAAAAGACATGAAATCCATCAGCATGCACACCTACCAGGTCCATGAGAAATCCATCGCAACAAATCCCTTGGCTCAGTAAGCGGAGGAAGACTGCTTAAAATGTCTTGTCTGTCAATTCAGGGCAGAGTCAGGCAGCAGAAAGAGCTTCTGAAGTGTCAGATGTTGCTAAATGATGAATTGGAGGTGGCAATGTTCTAGCATGGAGGTTTCCTACAAGAAAATCAGTTGGATATATATCAGCTTCTTAAGAACAAAACTCCAGCACAAAAAAGTTCCCACCGTGTGCTGACCCCTGTTTCTAGCCTAACCGAAGCAGGAGATGTTCTTCCTCTGGCTCTGCTAGTGGCTTCTGCCTCTTTTCTTGGCAGCCGTCGCCCATTTCTGGCGCTGTGCAACATTTAGCGTTGATGATGTGACTTCTCAGTGATGAGTGTAACAACCCAGGCAAGTCCCCCAGAAAGAGCTAGGCAGGAAAAGTGAATGCACATGTACTGTAGTTAAAAGCCTCTGTAACTCCATTTCTATTGCACACTTCACCTGTGTGAATGAAAGAACCAAATCACAACTCAGGGTACGTGGGTATTTGTCTCTTCTATGTCTCCAGTTTCTTTAAGCGAATCACTTCATGTCCCTGTGCCTCGCTTTTCCTAGCTGTATACAGATAGTGGCAACATGTTCCCCACCAAAACTTCCTTTTCCATCTATTCTGCTAATAACAAAAAGCTAGGTAATATAATCCCCCAATCTCCTCTTGAATAAATGTAATAAAAGGCAAACTAACCACGTCCAAGAACGCAGTTTAATAAACATGATTCCATTATATTTAATATTCTTCATTTCTGTTATCTGATTTTTTAAAACAAGATTCATAAGTCAAATAGGGACCGGGCAGAATCTGCAGCAGTGCAGCGTGACAACTTTGCAGAAAGCAGAGTGATGGAAATTGTTATCAACTACAGAAACAGCTGTGAAACCACCAAGCAGCTGGCTAAAACTCACAAAGCAGCAGAGATTTATTTGCTAATCTTATTCAACCTTCCCTTTCTATATGTGCATGATTATGGAGGATCATTTCAACACTGAAGCGGGAGCTTCTAAGTGGGGATGAGAATAAATGCATGAGTTCATATAATGATTTTCTTTGTCTTTATTTTCTTTGCTTTTTCTCTTTTTAATTTCTGTAGACCATGCTAACATTTCACAACCACAAGTATTCACAGGCACAAACTGCTCCTGTTGTTCTCCGGAGGCTCCTAGGAATAAGCCTGTGACATATCTAAAGTATATTTAGCTGATCATTGAAGTTAGCTAATAATAAGGAAGTCTCCTTGCTTCTCTCCTTGACTATATTCTTGTGCACACTAACTAACAATTAGCTTGACTTTTTGAAAAGTGTGGAAGAAAATGCAGAAACAAAAAGACTTTAGATGAATAATCTAGATTACAGTAAAACAAAAGCAGACCTCTGAAACTATCTTGCAGTCAATTTCCACTCACATAAGAATGGTTACATTCATTTCAAAATCTCTTCCTAGTGCAACTGTGCCCCCTAAGCTACTCTCCGAGCATCATTCTTTGAGAAGATGAATTGCTCTGTCAGTAATTTCTTTGTATTTGCCCTTGAATACATGAGTTTAGGTATTTGTTTTTAGTTAATGTCTTTATAAAAAAAACTGTCAGAGCAACTTTTGTAGACAGGTTTTCTTCCCTCATCCTTCTCTCCCTCACCACAAAGCTAAGAAACACAAACCCATGAAATCTATACCTTACAAGTCCAATATATGAACTCTGATTCGTTTCAATGTAGTGCTCTCAGGGGGCTTCCCACATACTGAATATCTCTGTGCGACTGCAAAGAGCTGGTATTTCTCAGCCACTACAGTCCTTTCCCTTTTTGTATTTTACTCCAAACCAATAGGACACATTAAAGTTTTCATGTCTTCAGGCTCTGGACCCGATTCCTTGTATCTTGCGTAATATTGCAGACACCCTTTTTTGCTTACGTAAAATTCCAATTAATCATAATGCCCATGTTTCACACTTGGTTTTGCATTAGAGCAACTATGGAAAACAGCAACAGGAGTCTGTCTGTACTGCGAGGAGAGACAGAACTGGAGTTCAACACACCAAAATAATCCTAAATACAATGCCACAGCTCTTCCTCGTGGGAATGCTGCTGGAAATACAGAACCAGAATTTATACTTACAAGACTGCAGGATCAAGCCCTTAATGAAAGGTGTAGGAGAAGAACGCACTACACCCTGAGTCTCAGGATGCACATAAGTTTTCACCAGCAAGTGTTTCGGTAACATAATTGCCAGATTCGAGCTCTCACACACCTTTTTTATTTTTCAGACATAGCTGGAGGATAGGAGGGGAGCCAACCAACACCCCCTTTACTCCCCCCCCCCCCCGCCAACAAACTTTGCTATCAGCACACTGCAAACCTTTCCAGCATGTCTGTAGAACGCCGCGCACACCTGGAGTAAAACACCGCGTGTCACACCTATCCCCACGCACCCACTCGGGAGGGAAGGGACGCGAGCAGGCAAGGGAAGCCCCGCGCCCGCTTGCCGCTGCGCAGCCCCCGGGGCCAGGGCGGCGCGGCCCCGGCCGAGCGGCGGCGGCT
>VXAA01002401.1:666354-704601 GCA_013399115.1 Anseranas semipalmata
AGAGCCGCCTCGCAGCCGGGCTTGCGGCGCAGGGGGATCGCGGCCCCGCGCACCTGCTGCTGGGCTGGAGCATCGGGCCGGCCCGGGGGCTCCCGGCTCCCTCCCTCCCTCCCNGGGGGCAGATAGCACACCACCTTACTACTTTTAATAAGTTCAAAAGCTTAGGCCATGACTGACTCGTGACTGACATTGCTAATCCATGTGTTTCCATCTCTGATGTAGGTTTCTGATTTACAAATGAAACTCGAATCCAGATAGTTATCTTACTTCTCTAGCTTTGTGATCATCGTTTCTTCTCAACTACTCGTAAAGCTGTACTTTGTGCTCTGCTTCATGCATGAAAATTTTGGATTTGTATTCTGAAAAATCACCACAGGCATATCATTAGAAAAAAATAGCAAAGAAAGCAAGCACATAGATCATCCTGGTCTATGTGAAAGGTGGGGCTGGGTGTTTGTTTTTTTTAAGTCACTTCATACTTCCCAGGGAATTATTTGGTGCTAAATAATCCCCATTTACAGCATGGAAATGGTCACTGGCAATAGCAAGACAAGCTTATCAATGTGTGCACACAGCAAAGGCAAGCTGGTGGCGTCTGCCGAATATCTGCGCAGGAATTAGTAACGTCTATTTCAACAGCATACCTCGAAGTTTTGCTTGTGGACTAAATAAAATAGAAACTTTAGGACTGGAGCTCATCACAGACCTGTAAATGCATCATATAGGGAACTGAGGCAAATTAGCAAATTAACGTAGGGAAGTTGGAGGCCTAATTTAGCCTAACAAATGGGACCAGGTATCCGTGAGACTTGTATTGAGGCAGCCTGTGTTGCTGTGGCTTTGCTGCTATTGTATAAATTGCAGTGGGCTAGATCAAAAGTAACTCAGGCTTCTCCTTCTGATGCTTTTATATGGATGGACTATTGAGCTGGCTGAAAAAACATTTAGCTTTTTTTTTTTTTTTGCCTCTTGTGCACTGACCCTAATTGAGGGTAGGTGGAAGGACTAGGTAGGCTGCAAGGGATCTGCACAAGTCCAGTCTTCTGATTTTGCTAGGAAATAAGTCTCTTGTTTATTCTGTCCTTCAGTTGCTTCAAAGTGCCACAGGAAAAGAAGAACCATGTCTAAGAGGAGGGTCTTCACTTAAAGTTGTTACTGGAAAAATTGGCTTTTAACACTTACTGAACTGCAAGTCAACTGTAACAGTGGTAGTTTAGGAAGCTGAAGGCAGCATTTATATTTCCTGTTGCCTTCTCTTTCCACCTTCTCTGCAGGCTACACAAATAGATCTCCCAGGCCTTCCTGTACACCTTTTCCCACAGCTTTTCTGTGTTGTACGCCAACCCACTGATCGATTTCCCTGCTGATAGGCCTCTGAAATCTGAAACATTTGACTTGTTTTAATTTTCTTATTGTAAATTGCTGTTTTTATTGACTGTCTTACTTGCTGCAGGATGTACTGTTCACTTTTCAGATCATGATTTGTTGTTTCATACTCTATCAAAATAGTACGTTTTTAGTAAAAGATAGTTAATGAGGTATGCCACAATTTGTTCAGCAGTGGAACAAATAAATTGGTAGAGAAGGATAGCATCATTTCTACATGAGTAACTCGATCCTTCTGGAGCTGTAGTACAAGAACTTGAAGGCTAAAGATGACAGAATGACTGGACTGACACTGTGAACCAGCTGAGCAGCTACCTTTGAATGTAAGGTAGAATCCTGTGTGTTAGGTGAGGAGATTTGTAGCAGTTTCTGAATTGTTTGACAGTAAATTACATCACTACCAGCTCTATTTTGACCTCTGTTGGAGGTTCCATCCATAGCAAAAATGTTTTAAAGACCTATATTGTGAGCATATCTTTTGATAATCCTCGATCAAAAAGTATTACTGGCACCTCCAGCTGCCTGTTGGGTGGAACATAAAAGCCTTAGAAACAAACAATACAATGTAATAGTTTGTGTCCCTAAAGCTTTTACTCTGTTTTGAAGTGTGAACTATACTCTATTCTCCCTAAATTACAAAGCACACAATTCTATACAAAATCTCTGAGGCACACTCTGGTAGTTTAAATGAGAGACTTGCTGCATGGCTTTCTTCTGACAAAAAGATTAAGAGGAGCTAAAGGATGCAAAGAAACAGGGGGTGTGCTGGTGAATAGCTTTGTATATTGGCTGCAGAATTAAAGTTTCATGTGGGCTTGGTTTGTTAACTCTCAAGATGCAGTTGTAATTAAAGGGCAGGAAAAGAACACAAAAACCTCTCCAGTGGAAGAGCAGCCCAGTTACATGGGAACGTAAGACTTTTCTAAATTATCAGGAGAGTGAGGAAACTGGGGGTTTGCTGTAGTCCTGCCATACATGACACTTAATGTAAGTACGGATACATGTAAGATAATCCATATAGCATTTCTGACTAGTGACCTTGGAATGAAGTAATGTTTAAGCTAAAACAAATATTTTTGAAGTACCAGCATAGTGCTTTGGCATAGATTGAAAGCATACTGGTGGATCTTGGTTCAGTTTCAGGTGTGATATTTTCAATTACCTGTCTTGTAAAAGTGGAAATGCTGATGCCATTTACAAAGGTGATAAAAATTTATGGGGTTGCATAGGTGCTGAACAGTTCAGAATTGAAGATAGGGATTGATGCTTAAATGGTTCCACAGTGAAGATGAGTAGCTTAAGCTTCTTGGACCTGTTATCCTCTGGTACATCTATTCTTCATCTTCTAGTGTTGAGTTGTAAAGTGTGAAGAGGGGAAAAGAAGAGAGATCAACCATTCACTAACAAAATGTTGTATAATTCTTCCTTCCCTTTCCCTGGGAATGCTTGAATTTGACTCCTACACTGTATTCTCAAAATACTCTCATTGTTATAATGTAGTCATGAACTGGTACTAACAATAGTACAACATTGCTCTATTGGCACAGATGTAGTTTCCATATGTTGAGAGAAACATTAAAAGTATTAGTGTTGGCGATATCCTGCACCCCACCCCTTCAGTGCAGGCAGCTTTCAGAAAGAAAATAGCTAATAAGTATTCAAGGCAAATATATGTAGTGCATTGTATATAAGCATGAACAGTATCAAGCATTCCTGTATCACAGCCTCCAGTATGAGCGTACCTAAGTTGCAGGAAGGCTTATTCCAGATCGTGTAACCTCCTGGAAATGAATGAGATCCTTATGCCCATTACACAGGGCCTTGAGGCTCTGCCACAACAATTAAATGCTCATCTTCTGGTATGCTTCAATTTGGGCAGGATTTAGTCCACGCTGACCACTGGAGATAAAAAGGGGCGTGTGTGTGTGAAGAAACATGGTCCCTCTGGAACTACTTATGAAGTAAAAGCATACTGGTGTAAGGGAAGGAACAACCATTGTGCTGGGCAGGTCAGCCTGTCTGGATTTAAACTTTCATGTATAGATCAAAAAGTCGAGAGGTTAAAGACTGAATCTTGCATTGTTTTTTCAACACTTGCTTTCACAGCTCTTGAGCATATTTGTAGTATGTGCCCCACCTAACTTCCTTCAGCTGTTCTCTCTGCTGCAGAATACTTCCCTTTCCTGTGTGACTTTTCCTCTCCCTATTCTGTTTCCACAGCAATCAGGACTTTATGAGTATAAAATCTTCGGTGGGCTTGCTGACTGTCCCCCGAAACTGTGTGCAGATGTCTATATGGATTTAGATTACAGAAAACAATGGGACCAGTATGTTAAAGGTAAGCTGATCTAGGCAGTTTAACAGCAAGCTTTATGTCCACACTGACTTCCCACTAAAACTTTCTTCAAAGGTATTTTAAAGCTGCTTTGTCCAAAGACGTTGGGACAGACTTGAATGTCTTTTGGGATAAGGCTGCACTCTGCAAATATACAAGTAAGCACCGACATGGAACAGCTAACATCTCACCACCACATAGCTTCCTTTTCGAATGATTTTTTTCCGTGTTGGTTAAAGCATATAACTGACATCACATGTTACGCTGGAGCACCCAGCAGCTTCTCCTGCGGTTATTGTTGTAATTCCTTAGTTAAACTTTAGTAGGTGTTCTGTACCTTCTGTACATCTTTGTATATTGCAGCAGGGGCTGGAAGAGTGCAGTGGGTTACACCAGTTTGTTACACAGTTACACACTTGATATGTGATGGAATTTCTTTTTCCTGAAAGAAATGGTTGTTCTTAGCACCTTTTACAATCAGAAATGTGTGAATCCAGAGAACAGTTAGTGATTTGGGGCTTTAGGTTTGTATGTTTAATGTTGTCTTTGAAAAAGGGAGTTGGACCTGGTTATCCATATGATGTTAAAACATCTTAAGTCAGCAAGGGCAAGGCAAGGATTTAACTGATGTGGGTCTCCAGTAATCCATTTATTTTAAAGACGGGGAGACATCTCGTTTTAAGTCTGTGCTTAAAATCAGTTCAGGCCAGTAAAACTGAAACACATGTCTTGCTGAACAAAGAACACTGTTACAAAACCAAAGAATTGTTAAATGTTGCGCTTGTTTCATCTAAGACAGCTCTACTGTGAATGATTACTGGTAATGCCTTTGGCTGTATTTGTATAGAGAACCACTTATTTGGCTCACGTCAGTATTTGGTCACAATTCAGAAGCTGTGTCTAAATTATAAAGGTGTTATTTGTCTAAATGGGCAATAGCTTTCTTGTGGCAAAGGCTGATCTTCTATTAATGAAACAAAAAGAGATGGAGGTGGACTCAAATACACAAACATTATCATATTGGATGTCAAACATGTCATGTTAGCTTAAGTTACTTCAGTAGTCTTTGATTTAAGTGCATTTAGGAGAACTGAATCCTTCTTAAATAAGGCATTTTTTGTAACGCTTTCTTAGAGAAAAGAAAGGAAGCAGTTGGGGAAGCTACACCCTTAAACTAAAAACTAGATAATGTTGCAGAGCTGGCGTTTTTATCCTTGCTGACCGTGATATGTTCATCTGCGAATTCATACTTGTGCTGGTACTTAAAGTACAATGTTTCACACGAGTTAACTCTTTAAGGGCATAAACATAATATTAAGACTTTCCTTTTAGCTTAAAATTTGACACAAGCCTACCCATTCCTTAGAACTGTACTTAGGATGAAATAGTGGTAGCCAACATTTTCACCGTAAATTGTGTAAGTTGTTTTTTCTACCTTCACACATAGGGAGAAAAATGTGAAAACTTCCATTCCGAGCCTTCTTGCTCTTTGTTTTACTATTTGTATTCCTTGTTGCTCTTACAACTATACAGTAACAGCAGTCCAAGGAAGAGTTCTCTGCTGAACTGCTGGCTGGCATTGAAATAAAAACGAGACCAGAGTAGCAGTAGCTGACTTTTTAGTGGAAAAGGTAACTGCTCCTTCACTAAGTGTAAGAGGAGCTAATCTCTATCCTCTGGTTCTGTTCAGCAAAACTTTTTATGAAGGCCTGACTGGAGGCAGATACGAACAGGATTCCTGTGAGTACTTTAGAGGCTCATGCTTTGATCTGTTCTTGCCAAGGATTTGCCCTTGGCCTCTGAAATGTCACCATCAGTCTGTTACTGCTGTTGCATTGCTGTTAGCACCCTGGCTATTTCCAAAGCAGGCTCCTGGATATCCACGAGAGCAGCACCTCGCAGCTGTGATGTGGATATCTTCGGGCCTGGGGGCTTGGCCTGTGCTGCAGCTGCCAATTCAGCAGGGAAGCTGTTACTAAACTGTAGAGTAGTGACTGAAGTACCACATGCTCCTGTGGCATGATACAAAACAGTTGGGCCTGAGCAGTATTGAAACTGGCTGCTCCTAATTGGAACACTGTCCTGACCTAGATCATACTTCCCAACAATTTAATGGTAGTAATTGACTGCTAAAGTAGCAAATGCTGATGTGCCTATTATGAAGAATTCAGTCTTGTGATATATTGTAGGTAGTTGAGTTAGTAGCTAACAATTACATCAAGGTCTTTAAATCACTGTCTTAATTTCTTTGAAAAAGGAAAGCTCTATAGTCGGAAGTGAAAGTAAAGCTAATAAATCAATACTCTAGTGACCTCTGGTGGCAAGCATAACGCTGTAGCTTATAGCACTTGGAATATTGTGCATCTGATATTGCTCCACTTTGGAGAAGAGGAGAAGCTGTTTGTGTGGTTGACAGCTGACTTGCAGGCCATACTAATAGAAGCCTAGTTGGGAGCATGTTATATAGGGAAAGAATCTGCCACTTGTGGTACACTTCTTGCCTTAGCAATCAAGTTATCTGTCTGTTCTAGCCTTATTTTCAAAACCACAGAAAGTGGTATGGCAGGCTTGCATTAGCCCTGAAGGATACGCAGTAGCTCAGACAGAAGTCTGCCCTAATGGAGGAGAGAGGTATTCTGCCTGTTGATGTGAGCCACCTGGTCTGGATCACACTCTTTGTAGCTGAACCCATGAAATGAGCAGTCCCTGGACAGGCAAGAACTTACCCTGGCTCAGGTCTGTGACCTGTCAGATCCTTACCCTGACAATGGCAGTTATGGCCTGAAAAGAAGATGCCATACAGTGGACAGTTCTTAAAACTCGGTTTTGTAGTTTGATTTGAACTAATTTTTCCTCCTTTATGCCACGCTACTCCTATCTTGAGTCACTGTCATGTTTTAGGGACTATTCTTAGCTATTTTTTTCCCCATTCAGCTGCCTTCTGATTGAGTTTCCAAGCAGACTGAAGGTGGTATAATGGAGGCTCATAAACTGTTCAAGCTTCATGTTCACTGTTGCTTTTATAGATAGACTGCTATGAACTTCAGTATAGCTTTTCCAAATTTCATCACTCTGTCACGTAAGACCTCTTAAGGTATTAGAAAGCAGTACTTGTCCTCGTTCCATGGTAACTCAGAATCATTTACAAGGATAATGACATGCTCGTGAAAAAGAATATTCTCCTTGTGGTTCAGAATAATACAGAATATGCATAGGTGGGGAGAAAGCTTTGATTGAGCTAACTATCTGAAAAGGAATTTGACTGTGCCTCCTCCCAGATTTATTCTGTTCATTTTTTCTTTTTGCATCAATGAATTGAGAAGCAGAAAAAATGGACTGTGTTTGTGTGTGTTTTGTTCCTGAACAACCCTGTTACAGATTTTTTTTTTTAAATCTTCTACTGCAACAACTTCACATGCATATCAGTTTTGATGTAAGGGCTGCATGCAGAATGTGTTCATGTCTGAAGTCTGAGCAGTTCTTAATGCCCTGTATGCTTGTGTTGCAGTGGAAATTAAAAATATCTAACAATCTTCCTTTTTCAACTGTAGAACTGTATGAGAAAACATATGATGGTGAACAAATAATCTACTGGGAAGTGAAGTACCCTTTTCCTCTCTCAAACAGAGATGTATCCTTTCAAGCTTTTTGCTTTCGTTGCAGTTTTTGTCACCTGGTCATCCAGGGATCCTGACAGAGTACTGACAGTAGAGTGCTGACTCTACGGCTCTGCTGCACTTGATCTAACACCTTACGGTCCTCATGTTATATCAATAAGTATAGCATGAAGAAGAGCGTGGGTGCTTCTTCCCACACACAACTAAAGCTTGCACAGCTGAATTATCACTGCAGGACTGAATCCTGCGGAAGCATTAGAAATAATTTGAAGGGGCTGGTATTTGTAATGGAATTCACTTGTCAATTCATTGGATGTCAGACTGACGCTGTTTTGACATGCCTTCTCAACTTGGAATACAGTACGTCTATATTCGTGAATGTCAAGAGATGGATGTTGATGGGCGGAAGATCTGGGTTGTGTTAGCTCAAAGTGTGTCTGTTCCTCAGTGCCCTGAAAAGCCTGGTGTTATCAGAGTTAAAAGTTATAAACAAAGCCTGGCAATTGAAAGTGATGGCAAGACCGGATCTAAAGGTAAGAGGTCAAAAAATATGATCACAAGTCATGTAGTCAAAGAATGTGTGCAGTAGCAAAATGCATGAAGAGGGAGACTGGAGATTTTAAGCTAAAAACAGTTACTATAAAGTGGATGTACCGAGCTTTAGGAGTATTTAAAAATGAAACTTGGAAAAATCCAGTGCAGTGTTTTACTGTTAAGAATCTTTTATTTAACAGTTGGGCTTGATAATTAAGAATATAGTACTGATCACTTCACCACTACCCAACACACTTGTTTTCCTGCCAGTCAGTTCAGTTGGGTAGAGTTGAAAAGTGCTTAATTCAGCAATGATTTAAGTACCATGTTGGACAGATTTATAGAGGACAGGGTTTGCCTAGAGAGTGACTCCTGACTGAGATTAGTCCTTTAAAGACAAATTTATTTTATAAGGCAGGCTGCCTAAACTGGTTTGGAACAGTGTAAATTAATATTGATTCTCTGAGCTCCCCAGGGGTTAACTAGGAATGGCTATACTTATTTCACATTCCAATTCAATACAAGTTTGACTTCTGTTTGTAAAGGACTTGGAGCAGAACTGTTGAACTTGGTGCTTCAGTCATGCACCCTGATAGTTTCTGTCATACGGTGTTAGAGCTAATACTTAAACTATGGCTGGATAACTTTCTGGTAACCTCTCTCTCATCTCCAGTCTATATGTACTATTTTGATAATCCTGGTGGCATGATTCCATCGTGGCTGGTCAATTGGGCTGCCAAGGTAAGGAAAGGTTGACAGGACAATTGTCTTTGGGTACTCTGTTTGAAACAATCTATTCACTGCGTCCAAACCTGTCTTCTGCATGTTGGGTAGAACTATATAAATATATATATAAATATTTATTTATTTGTTTGTTTTTCTGAAATGGATGTATTCATTCTCCTAGGTCTTATGCAGTCCCGTTTTTAGAGACTCGCTGTTGCCTGCTCTCCTTATAGCCATTGTCTTAATATTTTTTGATTCCTATCAAATTCCTTGAATTAGTCAACTGGGCAGGTAAATTTGTGCAAGAAAAACAACAAATCAATGTTCCAGAGCATATGTGAATAGCCTTAACATTTGCAAACTTCAGTAATGCAGTCTGGTCATGTAGTATTAAAGGAATGGTCTGCTTCTTTGTACCAAATCTTAAATTGTCCTGTATTTTAAGGCCTTGATCTATATAGTGGGAATGCTCATCTTGCTATAGTTCTTCTTGATTACCTTATACAAGAGTGACTTACTGCTTTTCTCTTTACAGAGTGGTGTTCCTGCTTTCTTGAAGGATATGCAAAAAGCTTGCTGTAATTATTCTAAGAGAACATAAGTCATATTTGATCTGAATTATTTAATTCCTAAAGTTCTGCACTTACAGGAATGGCTATTATATAATACACTGGATAAAATCTACCTCTAACACTGGAAATAATTTTATTTTTGTTGGTTTATGCCTTGAATCTTATTAGACCTTTGTTTCCATCTCCAAGTGAACAGCTAGCCACCAACAAGTTAGTACCAACATCAGCTGCATCCTTTTCATACTACTTAAATTTTGTCATGTCTGCTATACTTTGCTTATGCTGATTGCCATAGGTCAGCTAGAGGAGTTTTACTGATTAAAATATTACATCCTCAGGCAAGAGATGATGATTTTTACTAGGAAAAATGTCTGAACTTATACTGAAAATTCTCTGCATGTGTTATGCCTGGATCTGTCTTTGTGGCCTTGCAGGTTGGCTTCTTACTGAAACTGAGTAATGGAACTTGCATTGCCTAGGAGGAAACACTTTTCCTACCTGAATTTATCATTCTTAAAATTGTCTGCCTGCCATAAACCTAAAAAAAAAGTAAAAATAAAAATACAGTGTGTGTATAGGTAAATTACTTGAAGTCTCCAGTAGGAACCAGAACTCTGTTACTAAGCTTCCTTGTGATGGTTTTAAGTCCAGATATGTACCTAAATCCTTGCATTTACATCTCAGTACCCCTGTATGAAAGGTATAAAGCACTAGCTGTGTCTACCTAGCAAAAAAGGAGGAGTTGGCTCCCATGGTTAATTTAGGGGGAACACGTTACATCTTCAGAGTCAGTAACTTTACTGACTGCTTGCTTGGACACCAACTCTAAATTGGAAGTAATTTTAAACTGGATGCTTGCAACTGATTTAGACATAGTTGTTTACCTGCTTGTGAATGAACTTGATATGAAACTTGGGATTGCTCGTATTTTTAAATTTCATGCTGATGTAAAGAATGAAAATGTTCGTTTTGGATGGTAATCCACTAAAATCACAGGAAATTAAATTTGCAGCACCTTTGCAGGGGGAGGGTAGAGTGTATCAAGTGTGAGAGGACCTCAGTCTCAGGGATTTAAAATATTCTGCATCTTTACTAAATGTAATCCTGTTGCTGAACAGATCTTGTCATGGGGTAGCTTTATATTGTTAAAGAAAAAATGGTTGAAGTGATTGCCTTTATACCTTGTGTGAATGTTTCCAATAAATCATTATTCTATCCATTCAGTGCTTTTGTTCAGTATCTCATGTTTGAGACTGGGCAGGTCACAAATGACAGGCTGCTGTCATGTGCTGTTTTACTTTTAAAGCCTTTTTGAAGAATAACTTGGATTCATGAGAACTAAGCAGGATTCCATGTGTTCTGGCAGCAAGCTCCTCAGCAGTTTAGGCATTTTTTTCAAGTTGCTTTGACTATTACTGAATTGAGTATTACAGTGCAAGACAACTCTCAATCCACTGTGAATTTAGCTGTCGCAACTTTTTTTTTTTTTTAAGAACAGACACCAAGAGAGAATAGTACTGAAGCATAATTCTCCTTAACTTTCCGTAGTTTTTGTACCTATGCACTTCCTGAAGCTGGATCCAAACTTTTATTTATATGTGTACCAAAAATGATGCATTTTCATCATGTCAAAAATATGATTGTGTTTCACTTGAGCATATCAATTCTCAAATTTCTTTGGTTTTGGCAGTGTTTCCAAAAATTACCTTGAGCTTCAGAAGGCATTTTTTAGCACTGTTAAATATGTAGGAATTCAAATGTCATAAGCAATCACAAGAATACCGGAGTTGCTTTTGAACACCAGGACTAGTAATGGATTTCTGATTCTTTGTGAGAAAAAACTGACCTCTATACCACAGTAGTGTGAAACCTGTCTGCAATGTAAATCTACCTTAAAACAGAGAGTTCCAAGGTTTACAAGAAATGTGTACCTAGTGAACCGAGTATATGCACAGAGATGAATCATGTACAGATGAGTTAATTTTCTTCCTTTTTCTCCAACTATTCCATGATTTTGTTTAGTCTTTAATGAAAGCAGGAGAAAGTGGAAGCATTTTGCATTCATAAATTCATGATTGCTTCCTTGTCATTCTTATAGTCACTTGTCATCAAGACATAGTACACATTTGTCTGCAGCAGGCTGAAACATTAAGACTGAGCATTCAAGAAGCTGAATGGTTCCATTGTCAATCTTGCTGAAAACTTGATTTCCTACAGACCTCACACTGAGAGTGTAGAATACATGGCATTTGCTCACGTACCCTTATTAGAAGCCATTGCACAGGCAGTTTCTTGTGCTGTACACAACTTTCCAAATTAAAATTCACATTTGATTAAACAGTAGCTACTGAAAACAGCTTTTCCTTTATTCACAAGCAACTAATCAGTGAAGTGAGATGAATGCAACATCAGATTTTCTGTTAAATTTAGGTCCCCATTGGCTTTCAGAGTGACATAAATATGCAGTGAGGCTTTGTTCATACTTAAAAGTACGAGTTACTATACCTATCTTGTATTGCTAGGGAAGAAAAAGCTGTTGCACCTTTGTGTGGTGTGGCTTCTTCTCTAAATGGGAGATTATGGCCAGGAAAAAAGTGTTGTTATTAAGTCTTTGGATGCAGAAGACTTATTCGTAAAGCATTTTACAGCCTTATTCATGACTGATTAAATATTAATCTTGTATAAACTGTACATGCATCATGAGCTTTTCTGGATAGCTTGAACAGAAACGTACCTGCTGTGAAAGTTGTAAGTTGTGGTGCATTGTAAGTGCTGTGCACAAAGCTCAAAAAATGGCACCCCTGTCCCATGCTGCTTGTTCATGGAGCACCTGAAAGTTAGCTTTCTGTTGCCACCAGCTTGCCCACGAATAGAGCTCAGAGTTTATGCTTTTACAATGATCTGTTTTGAATGTAGGGTTGTTTGAAGAAAAAGAATGAAGAATTTCCACTAGCCTCTCATTTTAAATATCCCACCCTTATTAGCAGAACGGTAGGTACTAATGAAGTTTTCCTGATAGTCAAGTAGAACTAGAAAACTGCTGTAGTTTCTGGCAATGTACAGGCATCTGATCTAAAGCTCAACAATCAGACTTTCCATAAATCACAGTGAGTTTTGGATCTATTCAAATACAAATCTTTTGTTTTAAAATTACCAGCTCTTCTAAAATCCTATTTTTGCATGTTGTTCACAGAAAGAAGTTGTTCATTTTTGGCATTACTGCTCACCCACCTCCTGTTTCCATGAGGACTGATGCTGGGCAATTTGAAGCACTTTGTCCTGCCAAAATGTGTATGAGAAAACTGACAACCCTCCTCCCCTCCAGTCATTATTTCATGACTGTGACAGCAAATGGCTTTGTTGTAGCAAAGTGAATATAAACCATTCTTCTACGTCGTGTTCTTGTCATTCAAATCTATTCTTTCCATGTGATCTCTCTGTAAAACTATTGTATTTGAGTTGGAAGGTTAAGTAAAGGAAAGATTCTGAGTAACCCAAAGTCAACATAGTGAATGATGTCAGATGTGCAATCACGGTAGTTCTGCCTCTCAGAAGATGATGTGTAAAGGGAAACACAAGTTGTCTTTGCTCAGGAAACATCTGGTTGATACTTTATTTCTCAAGCAGGTCATTGGCTTTTTATAATTTAATGGAACAGAAAAATGTGGGAAGATAGGGGGATAGATGTCTGATATTAATGCACACTGGTAGGCCACCTATCTTCCCACCAACCCTTTTGCTTTCCATTATGTTAGTCCTCTGTGTGTAAAGAACATTTTCAAATGAGATTTAATGGTATTTAAATTTAACTTAGCTGAGAGTAGTCTCTCCTGGAGCATGGATTAGCCTTCCTCTAGACAGGAGGATAATTCATAGCCAAATTTACTGCCCCAATGTAGTCTTTCTGATGAGAGGAGAGGACTAGACTTCCACACAGCATTTCTTCCTTTTTCACTTATCTCCAAAAGCTTATAAGACACTGAAAACCTCCATACAAAAACAGAGAGGAAGACTTACAACAGGAGGTAAGTTATTATAGATCTAGATGCACTACACTGAAGATAAATGCTCTTAGAGGAGCACTAACAAGAACAAATCTCTATAGCAAGATGAGTTTTGTTAAAATGATTTCATACCACTCTGGCTTGTAACTGCAGACCTAGGAGGAATCCTGACCAAAGTAGTAAATAAAGTTGGTGTTTAAGCATCCTACTTTTTTTTTTTTTCTGCAGCTGCCAATTAACATACTAATTAGGATTACATATGAGCACATATGCACCCATAAAGAGAACATCATCTTTCCCTATTGCTTTAGTATTCACTGTTCTTTGAGAACTTGACCATAACCCATTATTCTCTGGATTACAAAAGTAGCTTGGAGTCCTGCTGTGAGACAGAAGCATGTTAAATGGGAACAACTCTCCACTGGAAACCTTCATTTCCAAAGTAGGAAGAACTGCATACTGTGAATAAGTATTTCAAACATGCCATAATAAATAAGGAATTATGTTGAACGGCCTCGAATATAGGTATTAATATAGCCTTGAGAAAAATTGCCCGCATCCCAGCTGTACAACTAGTTAAACTGAAAGGTGTTCCTACAGTTTAAGCACAAGTATTTGCAACATAAAATTTAAGTGAGTTTTTATCCCCTTCTGTGTCTTCACTAAATATTTATGCATATTTTTTGTAAGGCTTGTTTGATCACTGGAGGTAGAAGAGATAATAGGCATTGTGATGCTAGAACAGCCAGTGTTTGCCCCAAACTTACTTCTCTTATATAGTCTCTACAGAGAAACTCTTGAGAATGAATCTTTTTAATAGATTGTGTAGTTCCTAGAATGGCAAGTTTTGGATTGTAGCAATTCTTCCAAGAGATTCTATAATACATTAGGCCAAAGGTTACCTATGTGCTGTACATACTTTAAACAAATGCCTGCTGTTAAGTTACAAGGCTCACTGCCTTTTTGTCTAAGCATATCTTGAAAGGTTTTAAGCCTTTCCCTATTTCACCTAGAGTTCTGGGGGTTTTGGCTTTTAATATCCCTAGTGTATGTACACATCTTCCAAAGCATGACAGAAATGGTGTGTAATTGGCTGTAAGTGGATGTTTCATATTCAGCTGCAACTTGGAGTTATGGTTTGAGAGTGGGTTTTAAACATTTTTATTAAGACCAGGCTACTGCTGTGCATTTTGAAAGTTAATGCATTTTCTCAGTATGGAAGTCATATAATTGAGTTGTGCATTTGAATGGAGAGCATGATCCCGCAAGAAGCCGAAATTGCCTGGCCAACCCATTTATCCTGTGAAATGCTCATACGATGCTGTTCACCTACTGAAATAAAAACAAACAGTAGGAACATTTCTTCAGCAGGAAATTACTTTGACACTAAAAAGAAAAAGGTCTATTGTTTGAGAGTGTGAGGTGGGCATGTGAGAAAGTACATTGCCTTCCACTTTTTTTTTTTTTTTTTTGTAACATGGGGATAAACTGACCCTTGATAACTCTGAAGGCATAGTTCTAGGAACCATGAAGTGGAGAGCATTGTCATCAAATAATTAGCTTGATGAATTCACTACAATGAGAGGCAGGCATGTCAGTAATTTAGAAAAAGGACTTTGAAATTCATTTGGAACAAGAAAGAGAATAAGACTAAACAAATATTCTGAGGACTCTTAGAGGTATTTCAGCAAAGACAAGCCTAGAAATACCTGCCAGACCACCAAATGCAATTACAAGCATCACATAATACACCTCATTCCCTTTCATAATGTATGTGTCACAAGTATGTGCTTAACCCATTTCTTTCAGACTAGTAAGTTTGTACACTGAATTTCTTTGCTATTAAGTTTATTTTGAAAATGTGATTTGAGTAGAGAACTAGTATTTTGCTCTTCATCTTTTTTATGATCAGTAGATATCAGGATATTTTATGACAATATAAGGGAAGTTTTTTTCACAGTGATGATAATCAGCAATGGAACAAGTTGCTCAGAGAGACTATGAAATCTCCATTTTTGGTGATACTCAAAGCTCAGCTAGACAAGGCCCTAGGCAATTTATCTGACTTTGAAATTAGAGCCAACTTCAAATTTGGTGCTGCACTGGGCTGTGGGTTGGAGCAGATGATGCAATGAGCCCCATATGTCCTTTCCAAGCTGAATTATTATATGATTTTATTAATAATAAATCTAGGAGATTATAGCATGAATCCTTCTGAGTAGGCAGCATTATTTTCTTTCCAAATACTGCTACTTAACAAACTGACTTGCATAAGCTAAATTCCTACAATCTACAATGAGATGCACAAGTATATGAAAATCCTGTAATCAAGATCTGTATTAGAAGCAGGTATATTCACATTTTTGACAAGACACTTGTGGTTAGCTTGCATTATTGTTTTAATTTATTACTTTAACTACAATTATTGGTTGGAATTAGGTGAGAAATCTGTGGAATTTAAAGTAAGTGAAATGAAAGCAGGCTTTCTGAATCTTTGCTAATGAAGCTTAATATCATAATAAATGCACTACTGAGTGACAGCATGATGAATACTTCCTGAAAAGAACAGCAGTGACGAGACAAACTGAGGCTGTGCTGCACGCTCAGAAACAAGTTATTGATGCCAGTTGTGAAGTTTATTTCTTGTTGCATCCAGCAGCTGTAGATCGTATGTGAAAGGTTAAAGCTGGGAAAGCCTCAACTGGGCAAAGTTGTGGTGTAATAAAAAGATGAGATTAAATGCAGATTTAGAACATCTAAGCATTCCACAGTGATCCTCTAGCTTTACCTGAACCATCATGGCACAGTATTTTTAAAGACAACATGCTGAGCCAAGCAGTACTCACAAAATTACAGCCTTATACATCCCAAGGCTCTCTTTTTGTCAGATGGGAACATATATTCAATCATATTTAATTAAAATTAAATTAATATTAAAGGAATATTTAGTTTTAGTAAGTGGAGTCTTCTTCACCAGACCTGGTTCTCATTACCAGCCTAATTCAATAATTAGCAACAGAAGACAAATCTTTGCATTGGTTCCATAGTGGACTTTCCTATACCTGCTCCAATGGTGGATATTTCCAGTCGATGTTTACTGGTGAATACGATGTCTTTTACTCTCACATGATTTTTTCCCTTTCCCTCCCCCCTTCAGTACTGTGTCAACATTTGGGATCAGCCCAAATCCTAATGTGTGATCTGACCTTCTGACATCTTAGCCCAGTGAGCTACCAACTTAGCCCTGCTTCCTGCCCTGGAGAGTAAAGCACAAACATCGTTCTCAAGGATCTTAGGCTGCTTACCAATTATTTTTATGCTTGTCAGTTCTTGTGCATTTTACTGCATTATAAAAATCCTGGATGCATTTTCATTCCCAAAATACGTATGTGGATCTATGTATCTGAATTTAACGTGGAAATATGAATAATGCCTTTTGGAAATCTATTGAAACTAAGAAAAATTAGGGGAAAAATACAAATTGGACTGAAAAGATAGTACTGAACATGAAATTATGTTGGTCAGTATTTTAAGCACTGAAAACAGAGTATGTTTTTTGTTATAAAGTATATGCACTGTATTTTATAATAAAGATTTTCATCAGATTTCCATTCAGAAAACAGGCCAATTTTTCAGGTACATTTGTCCCTTTTTTCATTAAGCAGACTTATTTTGAATTTTTTGCTACACTAACTAAACAAAGAACAAACATGTTTGCCAGAGTACCAGTACATTTTGTCTTCTGACTTTAAAACTGAAAACCTGTATTAGTTTAGTACTGTTACGCTAATGGAAACACCAAGCTCTTAGAGCATTCTTCCCCAGAGAAGATAGCTTCAGCTTTTGCAGTTTCCTGTTTTCTCCAAATATTTTGAAAGGTAAAAAAAGAAAAAGATCTGCATTGCTCAACCCTTGCTTTCCACAGACGCACCTTCAATTCAAACGGTATTTTGGGGGGAGTAACAATAAGTTCATTGCCCACAGAAGCAACTGAGAAGGAAAATAAACAAGGTTCCTGTTTTAACTCTTCAGTAGGGCAGTATTACTAATACGCATACAGTAGTTCCTACAGCAGAGAGATCAAGTGAATGAAATATCAGCTACCTGTGATAGTGCAGTCTATTTTTGGTAGTGAAGCAAGCATCCACAAAGCTCATCTGGCTCACCAGGGATATCAGAGGAAATTGCAAGTAGTGTGGAAGGCTATTCTAATGTCACATGCTCTTAGGTGGGTTAAAAGGACAAATAATAAACCTTCCACTTTGGATTTCTGTCAGTTGCTGTTTATCCAGCAAGGTTGTATTTTTGTCTACAGCACCTCCATTGTCCCATGAATTTTTTTTTTCAAATACCAATGAAGTCTGTAAGGTGGCAAAGTACACAAATAAGCAGTGGAATAAGTTCAAAATTTCCAGTCTAGGTTTTAAAACATACTGTAAAGAATATTTATCGGATCAGTTTCAAATGCAAATACAAAATATTTAAGCTTTTCCCCACGTCATTTTCTCACATTTTCCATTTTTTATTATTAAATATAAAATGAATGAAGATCTAAAGAAAGAGCAAAGAGAAAGATAATAATGAGGAAAAGAAATCTTCAGGTTTTGGAGGAAAAACTGGGACAACACTCCATTTGTCACAGAAAAATGTGGAAAACAGTATTTTTTGCATTGTATCTATGGTTATCTTAACTTTTGCTCTAGTAGAGTTATCAAGATAACTAACAGCATCTGCATGGGAAATAAGATCTTTAGTTAATGGACTTAAGACAGCAGATACTGATTACTTGAGGACACGGAGAAACAAAACCCATGTGTTCTGCTCCAGCAGATAATACTGCTAAATTGGCAGCCTTGTTGTCTTACAGAATGACCTTGCATATGCAGTCTGGTGGGTCAGCTGGCAGAGGTTGCAAGCACAGGATTACAGAGTCTGAAATGTGGCAGAAGGGAAGGAAAACAAAAATACCTACGCACAGAAAGGCATGCATGTGAAGTAAATGAGGGCAAGGCAGCACCTGGAAAAGGGCAGTAAATAGAGCTTAATAGTGAGGAAAGACTACAGGAAACTGGGTACCCGAACACAGTAGAACCAGGAAGACATATCAAAGCGTTAGGAAAGGGCCACAGGTACAGCGTAACAAACAAGGGCACCACTGGGCACACACGGCTTACTGATCTGTGCAGACTACAATGGCAGGGAGTTGGGGAAATAGAAGCAATGTGGACACGGTATCATTTTTTTTATCTGAGAAGACACATCAGCATTTCGTTTCCTTTTTCCTGATACTTTCCTGATGTTTCACTAGGGGTTGGAAAAAGACCAGAAAATTTGAAAAAAAAAGTGATTTCGTTTAAAAAGTAAGTATTTGGCTAATTCATGCTATGCAGAGGCTAAAATACAACTCTAATACTTTTGTCTGTGAAAAAAAAAAGTAGGATGTAACCGTTGTTTGAAGACACGGAGGAGAGGCACATGCTGAGTTGGGAGTGTTACTTCCTCGGAAGAACCCTCACTCAGGTCTGTGTGAGAATTCAAACGCTCATCTATACAGAGGGAAATTCTGGTGAAGGTATCATATGGAAATTTGACCATACAGTTTCACCATCTCAATGAATCAGAAACCTTAATGCAATACCTTCAAAACTATATTAATACCGTCCTTACATGCACATGCAAAATGGGTATTTCTGTCATTTGATAGTAGTTATCTTAGAAAATTTGTTTTCAAGCTTACTTCTTAACCATGAAGATGGAAATATGCTTGAAAAGCAAGCAAGTACTAAGATTCAGCAACTGGAAGTTTTAAGTCTCTCCTAAATCATGAAACTCAGCCAAATGATGAGCTGTCAACTTTGGTGTTAGATATATTAATCACAGTCTGCAACTGCCTGCTATAAACACAGGGTGAAGTCCTGTACTAAATCAGTGGGAGTTTGCTTTGCCTTCCACCTAGTCAGTCTCTTTTCAGTTCCTGTTCTCTTTCAGAGTAACAAAAGAAATTCATTCTCATTACTCTCCAAGTATTACTCAAATGCCCTCTCATTACTCTCCAAGTCTTCCAAACTCCTCTTTCAGTACAACTCTTTTTAAAACAAGGTGCTGGCCTGAACTAACCTTGTCATTTATTAGTGAGATCACTCCAAAGCAACCAGAAACCTTTGCACATTAGGAGAAATATTATTTTGATTCATTACATAAGCTGTTTGAAATGGCACCATCATGGTGAGCGTGCTTTCAAGAGGAGCTGAAATTAACTCTTTGAAATAAATTCTAATCCTTAAAAGCTTAATGAGTAATAAGTACATTTCACAGTGAGTAGTCCCAACATCACAGAATTTCTCATAGAGTGAAACACCAACCAACCTGATCAGGAAGATCAGAATACAGACATTCCACTTAGATTTTATAAAATAAAAACATAGCATCTTAAATGTAGACCAAAAACATGCAAAATATAACTCATGAAAGTTTCCTACAGTTTACGGTTTCTCACGGAGACTTACCGAGGTATAATATTACCAGTACCTCAGACTGAAGCCTGTTCTCATCCATGAATAAATGTTGGCACTAACATTTTAGTTTGAGGAGAACAGAAGCCTGGAAAGATCTAAATTATTCTCTCTCTCTCGCAAATATATATAAGTAACATTATATGTCACCACATAGTTCATGGTAAAAACATGTAAGAGTTTGCCTCTAAAGAGATTTATATTGTAAAGGCTCTATTTATGAAAAAAAGAGGGAGAAAAAGTAGCATGAAAGTAAAGTTACTTACTGGTTCTCTTCATAAAGTATCTGCCTGAAGGAGCACAGAGTAATGAAATACGAAGAATGGGATGGAATCCTCATTACAGCTGAAATGAAACACGAGGATATGACTTAATAGTCAGTAGTAGTTATAACTGTAATTATAACTAAACCCTGCTTTCATTAGTTTATCTGAAAGTGCTTTCATAGACAGTTAAATATTATTAGTTGCATTTTAAAGACAGAACACAAGATGTGCTCAGTCAACATCAGAACAAGAAGTGAAACTCAAGATTTCTGAGTCAATAGGCTTAGCCACTACAAAACCCTGCGAGGCATTTTGACTTTATCATGAAATAAACAGCCTGCAGTCAACTCTACAACCCTCCTTTGGGCGAACATTTGCTCAGGATACTTCATCCAAGTTCATTCACACAAACCTTTATTAGCCAAAATCTATGCCTCAGCAAATAAGAGAAGTCTCCTTAGTCCACAATCAAGAGGTATTTTGGTGAAAGTAAGAGACAAAAATCCATCTTTGATAAGAGGAGGGCTTGGATATTCATTAAATCAGTCATAGCTCTGTATCTTTCAGGTGAACACATCTATTATGTCAGTATTGGTACTTTACTAACAGAAGCTTCTGGATAGAGAACATGATTGTTTAACAGATCACAGACTGTTTCATATTTGTTTTGGACAATAATGTATGGTTATGTCAGTTTACACCTGATGAAAATCTCATGCCATACTAACTGAAACTACAGTTTTTTACGCTTTGCCATTGACATGAATCACATTTATCTAGTATTTAATGCAATTGCATGGTGGCAGGTTTGGCTAACAGTGATATTCATAAGGCTGCTTGATTTTGCTGGTGTCTGAACTAACATTATCTACAGTTTTCTTGGCAGACACACAAAAAGCATAATGAGCTTGCCCTTGCAGGGAAGTATGCTGTATGCAGCATGAGAAATGGTTTTTGTGGTCAGCTTAGATCAACTTCAGACTGTAGACCAAAACAAACTCAGAAAAAAAATCTGGTTCTATTTTGCACTTAGTTTACACGTCTCAACACAGGTAACTAATGACACAGTGAGTTGATGATTTCACTGGGAAGTGTAATAAGTTACTGCCATCTAGTGCTATGAAGTAGATTCAGCCTCTGTCATACAACTGAAATATAATATTTTAATATGACATGTGGGAGCATTAGATAAAAGGATTACGTTTCCTATCAGTTGATCTATGAAACCAAGGATATAGCTGAGAGACATGGTGACTTTTGGTATGGCACTGTGATCTGTCCTCTTTTTATATGGAGTAAAATAAGATTGTAACAATGGAAAAGCTCCAAAATCAGACAAGAAGCACGGTAGAAACTGTTCTGAGAAAGTCTAAGTGAAGACTATTATCTTCAGAGACAACATCAGAGGAGTGGAGTGGCTCAATAAGCCAATAATCCCTAGCCAGGATAGGGCCATCTTTCCCTCTATTAAATAAAAAATAGCAGAACTCTCAGATGGCCTACAGATGGTTTCCTATTAAGGTTCTCTTAAGACCATATGGTAAAAATTTGTCAAGATTTGAGACTACGGCAACTTTTTGGTCAAAATGCAGACCTTTGACTCACAATGAAAAGAATATAATTAAAGTTTTGGTGTTTGCTTTGTGAGACCAGCTTCTGGATGCTGATAAGATACTTGGATGGAAATGATGCTTTTTCAAGGAAAGGCTGCCAAAGGAAAAACATATTTAAACTGTACAGACTCTGAGCACTGTTAGTTATGCAATTAAAATAACTCCAGCTGTCAGCACTGGGTATCTCATATTTATTGACAACTGTAATCATTACTGGTGCAATAGCAGGAAAGTTGAAATTAAAAACAAACAAACAAACAAACAAACACACTAGTGTGGAAATAGTTCAAAACTTAATCCAAAACTTATCAAAGTCCATGGGGATCTTGATTTGAATTTTGGGCCAACACTTCAAACTATGTGAACAGAACTTCAGGTTTGGCTTATGAGTAGCACGAACCGTACAGAGTTAAAGCATTTGGAGGAAAAGACTGATGTATCTCTGTCATTTAAAACTCACTACTATTTCTCCAAACAGAGATGCTGCTCAGGAAGGTTGGGATAATTATTTGCTAACTTTGGATAGAATTGGAAACATTCCCTCAGCTATACCCTTCTTCTTTATAGTACATTATGAAATGTACTATAGCATGGTGATAAACTGGTTGTAAGCAGTATGAGCTTCATTCAATACCCACTGAAATCTTTACAAGTCTTTTATTAAATTCAGTAGTCATCTTATTGAGCCCTAGAAGTAAAATTATAAGTTTAAATCAAAATCTAAAGTTTTTAAAGGATTCAAATATTATTTTTTTCAGGCATGGCTCAAAGTAAAAATGAAGCAAATGACATTCTTTCTCAACCCTTTATTTTAGATCAAATCTGTAAGTTCTTATTTATGCTTTCTTTTATACTGAAGCAACTGAACAGTATCTTCATGGTTTGTCCCACTGAGATTAAGTAGCTTAATAAATTATAAAGCATATCAAAATATGATATTGTAAAATCACTTTCTTTTATTGACAAAGGATGAACTATCACATCAGGCTGTCACAACAAGATGTTTGCGACAGCCTGTTAGTATAATCAGTTTTACATAATTTAGCTAGCTGTCTTCATGTCCTCATTTGGTAAAAGTGTACCATAAGAAGTCATTTGTTTCCACTTAATAGACTTACACAACTTGCAACTAGCGTGAGAGTAGTACTGCAGAGTAATTTCTGGGAGAGCATATAGAAAAGCAGCCCATTGAGATTCTTTCATGATAGTTCAAAGAGAATCCTTTTCTATTTCTAGCCACTTCTACCTTGCAATGTGCAATAACCCTACAATAACAACTAGCAAAATATGCTTCAGTCCAACTTCATCCTATAGTGAATGGAATGCTAAAAAACAGTAAGATCCAAGTAAAAGTTGTAACATTTGTTTCTTGAATTTAATAAAAATACCAAACAGGAGTGCTTGTGAGATCTGCAATAGCCCTCTGGTGTTATCAGAAGCAGATTACAGATCAAATCTTCATTTCCTTTTGCCCTGCATTGGAGTAACCTCTTATATCTTTTATAAAACAACAAAAACAGCGGAATGCTGTGGGTCATTTTGCACTGTTGACTGTGAGAACAACACAAAATCAATCCCAAAGTGGTATGCTTTGTAAAAACAGGAATGTGCCTACTGTTTGTGGCATCCTTTAGTCTTTTTCCTACCCAACAGCCAAAGCTGTGGCTTTACATTTCAGCTTGCAGGTCATCCTCACTACTACAATGATTCCAGGAGCTAATCACTACCTCTGCATTTCATTATCAAAGGACATAGCAATGATGTATCTATAAATGATCCTCTTGTACAAAGACCTGCAAGCTTGGTCCCTTCCTCCCTTTTCTGGTCCCTCTCCCATCTTTAAGTATATTCAAGTCGTCATTCAGGCTCATCTGAGACAATGCTTATCACTTTCTAGAGTCAGTATCTGTTCACGTCTTCTAGCATGTGCCAAAGATGTACAACCAATAAGAGGCTAGGAATGAGCTTTATTACTGGAATTCCTTGTGCAGTACAAACCCACACAGTCAATAACTCAAAGCAGGCTTACAAATCTCCTGGCTTTGCAAAAAATACATCTCACCCCAGGCTACCAAAGAGTGAAAAAAGTACCTAAAAACCTGCCCATTAGCTTTTTTATTTTCTTTGCAATGCAATGTACACAACCCCACTCCCCCCACCAAAAAAAGGGAAATGTAGTTATTTCCCACTGAAGAGAAAGTATTTGCTTTTCCTAAGTTATGATCAAAATAAGCTTGACGTGCATTAATAGAAGAGTATTGCTTTCAAGTCAGACAATTTCCTATTGTTGCAACCACAGCAATGGACTAAGAAGCCAAGTAACAGAAGTAGCAATGCTGGGAGCTGTTAATGATGGATCTGAACCTGCTTTTGTTCTGCAACCTTATTGATAGGTATAATACAAAAAGAGAGGCTGCTGTAGCATATAGGAAACAGCTTTCTTCACAAATCAGACTTAGTTAAAGTCAGCTTCTAGAAGAGACTGAGACAGACTACTTCACGAGATTAAAGGAAAGGCCATTCCATCAAGGAAACAGAAAACAAATCTTCAGTTCCTGAAGAAGCAGCACTTCTACACTGATCCATGGAACCTTTTTCACTTCCTCTTTACAACGACCAACATATTTCTTGTACTGTGTGAATGATGTCGCATAGCCTAGGCAGCATGATGATAACTGGAAAAGCTGATCCAAAAGAAAACACCAGCATGACCAGATTAAGCTTGAGAAGACAATTAAGCAAGGAATAACTACGAAAATGAAATCGCTGGCCTGAAGTCTGAAAAAGCAACAAGAAGGATCATAACCGCTGGTTCTAAATTCAGTAAGTCCTACCAACCAAATATGCAGAAATGTCCCTATCTGAGACTGAAAAAAGGGGGCACATTACAGTGGTAGGATGGCTTTCCTTCAGATTATATCAAAATAACAGATGGAATCATTTGTGGCATGGGAAAATTTGCTCCTGTCACAAGGGAAAGAACTACTAAAAAGGCAGCCTTGGATTGTCTCAGGGGTAATGGTTTCCCTGATTGAGATTATTTATAGAGAATTAGTTTTTATGGTGGGCGTTTTATTATTTTCTTTTTCTCTTGAAAATTCCATCCATTCCTTCTTATTCATTTCAGATGTTCCACATGAACGAAGCATATCAGGGTGTTCTTTGCAGAAAAAATCCAGCAGCAACTCAGTAAACTCACCCTCACTGTAAGTAAATTCAATAATAAGAAAATTACTGAAATTTGGCAAAAATATTTTGTCTTTTCCCTACCAATCAGCTAAATGCATTGGAATAAATGGCATACTTTAAAATGAATCATCCACATCACAGAATGTATATGTGTATTATGTATGGTGTAATGAATTTCTCTCCAACCAGATCAGAACACTTGCGAGCAGCCTGCAGATTTAAAATGCTTCCTGAGCTGCATCTGCCAGGAAGGACGTTTTGCATGGGAAACTGATTGCTACTTAGTTTTTATCATACTTGCAGAACTGGCTTTTTTGCCGCAGCTGATTAACATTATTATATTTTACCAGGATTATTACACCACACTGTCTTCTACACTTATTAGCAGCTCTATTATGTTCAGCATGATTATAATAACAGTTTCCATTCTCTAGAGATTTCTATGCTTCTACATTTCTCATTAGTGATTCTAAGGAAAATAACACTTTCCTTGTTTGATTAAAACATCCTGTGTTCGTGCTTTCTTTGACAGTAAAGGATCTTCAAATCAACCTTTAAAACCATATGAATGTAAGAAAGTGTATGTTTATGAAAAGATAAATCACTTTAGGATGATAATTAAATAACTTAAAAATCAGATACAAAAAGGTACATCCACATATTAACATCCTAGTGTGCCATTAAAATTTCACGGCACACACTTAGAGGGCTATACTGATAGATTATGTCTTTGTCCATCTCCCAAACTGTTGTTCAGATCATACTGAATCTCCTCTGGATCTCTGATACTCTTCTCCCCAGAAAGACTGCAGGAAACTGGTAAACTGGTACACCACATCCCACAACATGCTTTATATTTCCAGCATCACATTGTCCCATGCCCATTTTGTGCACACAGGGGCTTCTACCTGTAACATATCCAGACTGTCAGGATGAGAACCAAAACAGCTAAAGTGACTGAAGGAAAAAAAAAAGAAAAAAAAAAAAGAAAAAAACAACCACAACAATCGGTCTTATAGCTGGTGTAAATCAGCATTACCTCCTCTGACTCCCCTGTAATTCTGACTGTCAGCCACCTGAGACATGGGTCTTCTTCATGCAGTAACATGGAGAGTATCAATGTTTAAACACAGCTCTCAAAAATGGCAGTTTTCATTTTGACCACCCTTCTCCATATTTAATAGGACGATGGGGAAGGAATGGACTGTTTCCATAGTTTTAAATAGGGTATTTTCCTTCAATCTCCCCCTTCCTGTGGGAAAAAAAATGGGGATTTTAAAGGTAGTTTTTATTTCCATCCTTCTTTTTTATTGAAAGATAATTTTCATTTTCCATCATAATCTGAAAAGATAATTGAAGATGGATCTCTCTCTAGAGAAAATTATAAAGCAATTTCTTCAATGAGGAGTGATTCAATAAATGACATTCATCCATATGAAGGAATATGATCTTTTAGTATAATTAGAATGGAATCATTTTACACCTGAGTACCTTGTGCCTCTGCCCTCCTAAGGTATTGTCTTTCAACACACTGTGCATCAGCTGCCTAGAAGATACTGAGGCAAAGTCTGAGACAGGTATCAGTCCTTCCAGTTCTTGGTCTGTTTAAGTGGAAAGAAAGTGCTTTAGATAAGCAAAACTGACTTGTAAATCTAATGTGCCAACCCTTGCTTCAGCAATTGCAGACTTCCCACTTAACATTCCCTTCAGATTTGAATTGTTGAATAATTTCTTGCTTCACCTTCTAAATAATAACGCATATTGTTTCTTGCAGAGAATTGCTTTTATATTCTCTTCCAGAAATGGCTGCTTTTTAAGAGTATGTGTTTGGTCTTTGCATATTGCATGTGAAGCACCCCCTTGATATCTTTTATATTGGTCAATACCATACAAGTGCAAATTATTTTTGCATAATTGCACTAATTGTCAGGAGTAGCAGACTTTGCAATAAACTGTTGGAGGTGGAAGAAATCTATTCTTGCAGGGAAGATTTAATCTGAATTTGCCCCAGAGAAAGTGGAAGGATCTGCATGCTTAGCATTAAAGAAATGATTACAGTGATTACGGATTTCTTAGTCATAGAATTCACAGAACAGAAGTGCCTTTAAGAAATACTTAATGTCTCACTGTGAGTTTATTCCTGTATTTGCCTGTTCAATTTACTGTACTTTAGACCTTTTCAAATGATAATATGTGTGTAATGGGAAGGAAGAAAAACTGGTACAAATCAGAACATTTCTACTATTTTAAATGGACCAAGGAAGATTTATCTCAACTGAATGTCTGTTTCATGAATTCTAACCTGTTTCATATGTGGATATTTCATCTGATTCTTTTTAATAATTTGCCTGTCTAAAGAGCTTTTCAAAACAAAGTGATCATCAGTCAAAACAAAGTGAGCATCAATTTCTTTATTCAAAATTAGAAATAGCTTCTCTGATGCAGTTTGGCTTTATATGAGCCTGATGTTTCCACACGTAAAACATACATAACAAAAGAATTATAGCTGCTATGGTCTCTGTCCCAGAGAACAATGGTTTTATATTTGATTAAGGCTGAGAATGTGTTTAGCACTGCCTACAGGAATGAAAAATTAAGCAAGCATATTTGTCAAATTCAAACTTTATGGCAACAGAGGAAGTAGGGAATTGTAAGAAAGCAGCGCTTCTCTTACATGAGAAACTGAACACCCGTTTGGGTCTCACTGGTGTTTTAGAGTGATGTCCCTCCCTACTTCATGGCTTACTTTCCTTCTGTTAGCTCTACGTGAAATAGTATACATGACTTCCAGGGCAGCAGTTCCAGTTCATGATGTCCTTGCATGACAGACAGGGAATTTCTTGTCACAATATTCATCAAGAACACCATTCTTGGCATCAAAGTGGGTTTATGGTTTGTACATTTATGAGAATGCTTTTTCCCTTCCTACCGACCCAGTGACTGCCCCTCTTAGTTCAGTCCATCTGATTTTTCATTATGGCTTTATTGTTTTCTGTCCATCAAACTGAATAGAAATGGCTGCCAGGGGATTTTAATCTGTTCTGGTGAAGCTTATACTTTTCAGATAGTAGCTCCTAATGCTATATGAGCAGGGGTTCAAAGAATCCACTTGTCCCATAAAAAGAATGTTATGTTTTGTTTTCCATTTTAAAAGCAGGAACTCAGGTTATTCAGTGTCAAAAAATCTTCTACACTGAAAGATCAAAGCTCCCAGACTTCAGCAAGGCTACAAACAGCTAATGTAGTGCTGGCTGGTAAGGTTTAACAACCAACATATGAGGGCACTACAATTAAGGATACCAGACTTTCAGTTCCTTTCTTCTGATGTCACTTCAGACAAATACTGTAAGATCTTGGTTCCTCATCTGTGAAATGAAAATAATCTCTTCTTGTCTCCTTGGATGGGAGCTGCTGTATGAGCCGGTAAGCTTGCTGGAGCAATACCAGCACTAAATAACTAAACAGCTTTGCTGCAACAGGATAAGTTTGTGCCATAGGTAGCCTGGAAGCTACTCAGCTTGTCTTTGTTAATAGCATTAACGGTTCCCTGTTTTAGAAATGGATTCTGACCTGCTCTCTGCCCCATGAAACTTCAGGGTTAGGTCTGGCACAAACAAAAGGATGCAGATACAATGCACTAGGAGACTGCAGGAGCCCCAGACAGTGGGCATTTATCAGAGCTCACCAGTGAAAGGCTTTTTATGTATGCAGTAAGTTTGAGCAAGTAGGAAAAACTAATAGCTTTGACTTCAGGAGGCCAGACAGTCTGTAGGCAAGCACTGTGCAGATCTCCAGACCGCCCTGCGAAGGCTCCTCAGTTCCTGCCCTCAACACTCCTATTATTCCTTTGCAATTGCTGCCAGTTGGCTTGGTAACCATGGGCATATTTGAACAGCTGAATTCTTCCCTCAGTTACACTTGGCACCGCTACGGACTTCAGGGGAGCTACACGGTCTAACTGAGGGCAGGACTTGGCTCCAAGCACCCACTACAAACCAGGTCAAGGCCACCAAATGCATTTTTATCCTTAATGTTTTAATCCATACCATTAGCAATAAGAGCCCCCAGCATTAACTGTATTACCTTGCTTGAGAAAGCCTGGCTCCTTCATGTGGGCACGAGATTACGTCGTGCATGGAGCTTTGTCAGCGTGCCAGCTGGGGTGGAAGAAATGCGTTTCTTGTACCTGGGGTGCAGACTCGGTGTCACTCCCGCTGCCGCCTGCCCACCTATCGCACTGAGTGACGCCAGCTTCCGGAGCTCTAGTTGAAACAGTGCTTTGTCTTAACCATGTATTTTTACTTCAGAAATCAGAGCTAAGTATCCTGAAACTAAAGCAGTATTTTTTCATGATGCTATAATTTGTGAAATAATGAGACATTTTGGTCTGTTAACTCCTCTTAAGTCTCACCACAATGTTATGCTTTGACTTCATTTGTGGTTGCAAAATATTTACTTTTCTCTTCAGCAGATTATATGAAGCTGTATATTTTGTCTTGGGAGATATATACATATATATTTATATATATATATTTAATCTTAGTAGAAGCTGTTAGTAAAGCTATCTTTGTGCTCTCATCTGGTTTTGGGTCCTCTTTAAAAAGAAATTACCAGAAAGTTATGGATTTATTTGCTGATGCCATCTTTTCTCAAGAAAAGGTTAGGACATAATACTAATATTTTTATTTTTCACTATGAAGGTGATATGCACACAAAGCATTCTTCACATGTATGTGGAATATATTCCTCAAACAATTATTTAATAATATTAAACCTTCCCTCAATAGAGATTATTAATACAAGGTGGTATTCCTAGAACTGCCAGAGAGAGAATCTTAAGCCTTCTCAAGTGTCAAAGCGAGCTGTAACTAGAACAAACTCCACAGTAAAGGAGACAAAATTGTCTGCTTAGGACTTAAACATCAGGACGCCTGGGCTTTCTTTCCACTCTTTTCTCCCAACATGCGCAAGCTTGCGTCACCAAAAATCTGACCATCACCCATTTATCAAGTGAGCTGCTATCCAAGCAAAATTGGGAGAGTGAAGATCCAATCCAAAACCAAACAGGTACAATGTTCAGGATACTTCTGTCCTTACAGTCGAGCCATCTGTAGTTACAGTGCTGCTTATACAATACTGCCGTGAAATAATCAACAATTTAATTTAATGCTTGTAAGAGGTTATGACATCCTTTGAAAAAAAAAAAAAAAAGTCTATCTATTCATATTTGTCTCCCCAGAGCCCTTCACTGAAAATTCAAATATGATGTCCTCATTGTCTGGGAATGCCCCTTTGTCAAGTTTTTTCTCCTTTAATCAGAGCCCATCTTAGCTAGTACCTTTTTCTCTTCATTCCCTCTCAGCTTAATACCTTGATGTCTCCACTGCTGTCATTATCTTGGGGACCTCTCTGTTTTCTCTACAGAATCCCTAAATTTAGTAGCTACCGAGTCTTTTGGGGATAAGTTTGGCATTAAGGGATAAAGGAACGTGCAAAGGAATTCTGCACATGAACACTAACATGCATCATTCCTGCAAGCTAAAGGAGTTTTTAGTAATCATTTTAATGATTCCTGTGGCTCTAACATGTCTGCCCAGACTCTCAGCAATTTTTAAGATGTATGGCACTTGAACCTGGCTGAGATTTCCAGAGTTGTATCACCAGAGCCAAATACAAAGACAATATAATCCCTCTACATTTATTCAGCATTTCCTTTTCCTAATCACAAGGATTTGCATTCACTCTGCTGGCCAAGGGATTCTAGAGGAGAAAACTCATGTTTTGTTGAGCTTTCTGCAGAATTATCAGTTTTTTTCACAGATAGCTTTTCCCATATACATAGTATTTTACTTGGTTATACTAAAATACACTGTTTAATGTTCCCACCATACTGAGTGTTGCAGAATCCTGTCAGTGATCTTCATTTTTCATTTCTTAGTCTCTGTGTCAATTAGTTTACATTTTCTTTATGTCTGACCTGAAACTCTAGACTTTGAGGGAAGTAGATTTTCAGAGGTCTTTAGGCACCTAAAGAAAGGCACCTCTTTACATTACAAAGAGGCATATAGGAAAAAAAGGTACCTAATTCCTGTGGACTTCCAAAGGAAAAGTGCTTAAAATATTTAAAGACTTCTAATAGTTTAATTAGCTCCTCACATGTGTTGTAAAGTCCCTAAAAACACTTTTGAAGATAACAACCTTTGCTTTTAATTTGTGCTGTGCTTCCTTTTGCGGAAGCAGAGAGAGGACCAAGAAATGAATATAAATTATATACGCTTTAAAAGTTTCTTTGTATTGCAAGAATAGGATAAAGGGGTGGTTTGTTGTACTTCATATTTGTGGGCATCTTTTAACCACACTTCCAGCTGCGTACAATCTGCAATGGGGAAACTTTATGCTAAATATCTATATTAAGTATAAGATTTTAAAAAAGATATTAGAGTAACTCAAACTGGCCAAAACTGCATTTTTCCCCAGTTTCAAAACTTTAAGATAACAAATCCCTGACCTTTGGTTTCATTCTTACATGGTATTAAAGTATTGGGGGGTGGGGGGGATAGGAGGAAAAGGGAGGAGTGAAAGGGAATTTCTAATTTTTCCACAAGACAAATCCTGGAAAAAGATGAATTAATTTAGGAAACAACAGATGCATATGGCTTCCAAATGTCTCAATTTTTTTGAGTTTGAGAGAAAAAATTATGTGTTTTGTTGTTGTGTTTGATACCCAGCCCTGATCAACTACTTACAGTACAGCCCCAGGATTTCTGAGGCTTAGGTTACATAGGAGCCACAACAGCTTGATTCAGTGAGACAGTCTGACATTGGTCTTGCATCTCTGAACAACAAGATTCAGTTTTCCCGAGAAATCTCAAGCTGCTGTTTCTAAAGCAAACATCAAAAGCTACACTAAAGAATTCCAAAACAAGCATTGAGGTGCTATTACAATAATCACATATATATTAACCTCACAGGCATTTTTGCATCTAGTCAGGGATAAGGGCCTACACAGTAATACCTAGCTAGTGAAAAGATGATATATACCAAAAAAAACCGAGCTAAGTGAAGTGAAGCACTACATATTCATTCCCCCTTTCAAAGAGCTTAGCCAAAGCTTGACTGGTCCCAGTGATAACCTTCCTGGCCGCAAAGAGGAACAGCAGATGCTTACAAAACTTCTGTCATACGCCTGTTTCGTCCCTGTACGCCAGAGGGCAGTATGGCAATATCTGTGAGACTTGTCTATCGAGTCACGCTAGAATCCTCCAAATCTTCATATTAAAAATAAGCATTAAATTATTTACTAGTATTTTTATATGCACAAGCCATTGAATATATGAAAGCAACATCTGAGGAAACACTGATCAGCACTCCTTGATACCTATATTAAAGCAGTTTATATGGCGATGAGGTTCAAAGTAAATATATGAGTCTTCCTATATAATTTATACCCAAGAACGGAAAACAATGGATTCATAAGAAACTATGCAAGGATAATCTCCCATTCTACATGATTTTATTAAAGACACCATTTCATATTCCCTATGCCATTGCACATTTCCAAGCCAAGCTATGTTAGTCTCAGTACGCATTTTGGCTGCATGGATACTATCTTGCCTTTCTGAAGCTCTGATTTAGCTGTTTTAAATTCTCTTGGCTAGAAGTAAGGACATACAGTTTAACTATTCACCCATAGTGAACCAGCTCTGGAAGTAAGAATTCCCTCCGGCTCTCTCCAAAATTAAAGGAGAAATTCATTTTGCTTAGGTACATCTTTGTCCTTCAAGGTGATGAGTACTCCTGAGAGATCAGCAGCGACAACCAAGAATCCAGTTGATTCATTCATATCAATGTGGGGACTAGGTGTAGTAGCTATGGGTTGCTCCACGCCTTGGTATGGACTGTCCTAATTTGCGACTTCTGCTTCAAAAGCCCCAATGAAATGGTTGAAATAGTGCAATAACTCACTTGTTCTCACCTTGTAATGATTTCTTTTCTTGTTTCCTATAACTTTTCTAACCACATCTTTACCAGCCATCATTCTCATCTCTGCTGCTGTCCCTGCTACACACACAGAATCAGAAATGGCAACTGTTTGGACAGAGGGCTGTATTTCATTCCGTCCCTACACCAGCAGTCTTATTTCACTGCCCTGAGCAATACTAGATTGGACTTTCTACACAGGTTTCAAGATTGCCCACTGGTGACATGAGCTGTGGTTTAAGGTGTTTCCCAAAGGCCTGAGGTCAAAGGGTTGATTACAATATTTGACTAGATTACATTACAGGAGCAAAATTTATCCCCTTTATCATCAACCTTAGTATGTTAATCTGGCAAGTAGCCAGGCCCCAATTAAAAGTGTGCATATGTATACATATAAATATATATGCCAGAATGCTAAGCAACTGAGAATCAATAGCCACCCTCACAGTAACAGTAGAAAACTATTCCTCAAGTACATTATATAAAATTACAATGGGATCATATTCCAATTGTTTTAATAAAATGACTACAATATGGGGCATTGTTTAGTCAGGGGAGGCCATAAAATTCTGAAATTAAGCCCTAACCTGAATGTAGCAGAAGGTTTCATATAAATAACGCCAGCAAGACAAATGGGAATCCTTATATATTGCAACCATAAAAAAGCTTATGGAGTGTTGCTTTGCTTATTATGGATTTTATCAGGGTTTTGTTGAGTGAAGCAGCAATTAAACTAAATATGCTGTCCCAGAAACTGTTTATGACTGTTCTGTCTACACAGAGCAGACTATACTGAAAGAGACCATGACTTCCATTTCAAAACATGTTTAGGCTTTCTTTTCAATGGTTGTAAAGAACCTAGTATGGGTCTCTTCACAAGGGATCTGATGAAGCCAAAAATCTATTGAGTCAAATACTCTTAATTTTCATTCCTATAGCACTTGCCTAACCCAGTAGGCACCTTTTCCAAACAATTCTTAGGTTATTTACAATGAAATAAGGACTTAGGTGATTTATGAATTCAGTAATCCAATATAGTGTTCTTAAAGTCAAAGGAAGTTTCTACATTTGACGAGCTTTGGAACAAGCCTTGTAGCCCACAGATATTTTTCATTCTGTAAGTTTACCCAGAGTAGTTTAGACCCAAGAAACGTTACCAAAGAATTTCAGTGAAACCTTTCTTTTCCTGAGAAAGTTTTAACAAAGGAAAATACCTTTTCTCCAGTCTGGAAAGACATAGATGCTGCCGCAGTATGATTTTGACAGTTCATTAACTTTATCTGTTAGCACTGCCCATAGAAACAGGGATTTTTGGCTGAGTTTTGCTTCCCTGTTTATCTGTTTCTTGCAAGTCAGGCAAACCTGCTTTCATTTCCGTTTGTCCACTTGCTTTTTATGAAAATAGATTTAATAGTTCAGCTAGGAATTTTAATATACGAAACTCAGACTGCATGCAACATTTGCTGTCCATGTTCAAATGTGCACCAACCTAGTCAGCAACAGCATTGTCTAGCTCTGTGATAATCAAGTCTCATCCTGCCATAGACGTGTATAATGATGACAATGGGCTTACAGACACAGACAGAAGTGGATAGAGACAAACTGTGGAAAAAAATATGGTAAATACGTATTTAAATGAACTCTTTAGTGAAACTAAAATAGAAATATTTCTATTACGCAATAAAATAACAAGGTGGATTGTCACAAAAGTGGCAAGGAAAAGTACTCTTGTAGCTAAAGTCTACCCTTCAGACTTTAAATCTACATTCAGCTCCTCTCTCATAAACATTTTGTTTTACCAGGGACAAATCA
This sequence comes from Anseranas semipalmata, assembly GCA_013399115.1. Classification (NCBI taxonomy): domain Eukaryota; kingdom Metazoa; phylum Chordata; class Aves; order Anseriformes; family Anseranatidae; genus Anseranas; species Anseranas semipalmata. Next base: position 700,901 of record VXAA01002401.1, read on the forward strand.
CCTTCTCTATGCTATATTTCTCTATGTGTAAAACTCACTCCCTGTTATACAAAAACAGCAAGATGTCTGGGACAGAAGCTATGTACTTATGCTTTCTGTACAACCTTGTAGCAGTATTGGCTGATCTCAGCTGGGCTGCTAAGTGCTGTTTGTAAAACAAACATTCTTGGATTTGGCTTTATTTCACTGCCAATGCTCTTGGTCAGCCCCTAAGCTGCTTTAATATTTAATTAAAATACATCAATATTACACTTTGAATGCCAGTATCTCTGTTGTTTCCAACTACACACTAATTATGTTGTCCTCATTTACACAACATTTAATTATCTGCTTGTTATCTGGAGAAATTCCATAGTATTTTTCAGAGCTGTGGGTATGCTGGCTTTTTCCAAAAGACACCTGCCCTGCATGTAGAAGGTCTTTATGAAGGAAAATCAGCCTCTGCCACCTTCTTCCTCACTCCCCCCATGATTTCTACATGGTAAGAGAGTCAGTCATTGGCCTGTAATTATCTCTAAGTCACTGGTACCTGAACAGGACCAGCTGTGTGAGGGACTGAAACTACTACAATGAGAAGACTGAAGCAGATACATAAATCAGTTATCAGAAGAGTAAAAGTGTACATACTTACACATAAGTGCATGTGTGCCACCTAGCCACAGTACAATTATAGTTCTTGCTCCAGAGAAGTTATGATCCAAGGCCCTGATTCTGCAAGACTTAAGCAAGTGCTTCAGTGACTCAGTGCTGTTTTGGCTATGTTGCTGATTCTCTCAGTTCCTACTGAGAATCTTGCAATGCATGACATCTGTCTAAAATCCCATTTCTGAAAGTCGTAAATCTGCAGGAGAGCCTCCAGATTCATTTTGGGAAAGAAGTATCTAGTGCTGTCATTGCACAGAAAAAGACTGCAAAACATGACACAGATGTTTCCTTAAGGCTCAGTAAACAGAAAGCAAATTAAAAAATACCTTATCTAAAAAAAAAAAAATAAAGTTCTTTGGTTTAAAGACCACATTTTTTAAATCTTACAGGCCAGCCTGATGATTTTTTAATACTTCAGGTTGACAGAATGATCACTGGGACTATTCACAGAGTATAAAGATAAAAATGTGCAAAAGATCTTTGTCAGATCTGGGCCTACAGCCAGCCTCTCACTCCCCAGGAGCATGTCATATGGCACTACTAAATTCGGCTCAGACTTGTGTTGGTAAGTGCAAAATTTGCCTAGATCCAAAGATGGTTCTGCTTCTACCACTTGAAGCTTTTTCATCACATGTTGAAACCTCTGAATAAACAAAAATTACAAAGAAACTTTTATGTGGATGGAGGTGTGTATATAAGAAAGTAAGAGGGGTGAAAGCAAAACAACACCGGGGAATTAATCAGAGGCTGATTTCTGAGCTATAAATTACCATTGACTACTATATTCAGTAAATTCACTAAAAATCTCTTCCTCGGTTTTTCTGCTTGTAGTCAGAGAGCCACTTGCCACTTCTTGTCTGGATTAGAATTTGCCCCTGTAAAGCCCCAAGGAATCAGCGTACAAGCAATGGCAGAAAAAACTGAACATGATGATTTCCTTCCTCCCCAGCATTGTTCCATGTAATGTTGGCAACTAAACCTGCAAAACAACAGTTCAGTAAAGGAAATCTTTGGCAATGACTGCATGTCTCACACCACAGTCCCTTCTTCCCCCCTTTCAGCTGTGTATGCTAAATCACTTTAATTTGCCATGTGGAGAAAGCCCATGTACAAGACAAGGATACACTGTGCATGCAGCTTCTTCCTTTACCCCACGCAAGCTACGGAAAAGTCAGAAAAAAGGGTGGAGTTTGCTTTTTTCCCAGTAAAACCACAAAATGTAAAAATTGAAAGATAGTACCTGTGAAAGCAGCAGACAGATGTTACCTTAATCTGCTAGTATGTATACAATATGACATGAATAACGCCAGTCTTTGTGCCTTCCTGATTGATTCTTCCCCATAGGAGCATCAGTTTTGCTCTGAACTTGGGAAGGAAAAAAATTACAGAAAAACCAACAGCAACAAGGCAGAAAAATTTTCTAAGTGAACCCCAGGAGATTGGTGAGGTGGCAGGCAAAATGGCACCGCCATTGAGCACAAAGGCTACTGCAGCCAGAGCCCAAGTCAGCCAATGTGTTTTGAGGTGGATCTGCCTGAGCTGTCCTGAAAAGTGGAGTAAGCAGTTTATAAACAAACCTTCCAGCATGGAGAGCAGACTCTTTCCTCTCAGCTTGTCCTTAGCACAACAATGCTGAGGTGCTGCCTGGCCTGATGTGCTCATGGCTTTCCCTGAGGGAATGCTCCTCTCCGCTCACCCGAGGGAAGGCTTCTCTCTTGTCACCTGAGGGAAGGCTTCTCTCCTGTCACCTTGAGGGAAAGAAGGCTCCTCTCCTCTCACCTGAGGGAAAGCTTCCCTCCTGTCAGCTGTGGGAAGGCGTCTGTCCTGTCCAGCCCTGCCCCAGAGCTGCATTCACCCTGTGGCATCCCACACTGTCACCTGCCATCTGGCCTTCTCCAACCAATTTGGGAAAATGTTTTCTTATTATAAAGTTGTGATTCGGGGAAAAGTTTTCTTGTTACAAAGTTGTGTTGCTGGGGCACTGATTCGGGGAGAAGTTTCCTTGTGGTGTTGGGGCAGTGTCTGTGCTGTTCCTTCCTGATTGGCTGGCTGAAAAGCGCGGGCTTCGGGACCCAGCTCGCAACGTGCCGTAGCCACAACAAAGGCCTTCTGCGCAGGTGCAGCAGGGCTGCCATGGCAACCGCACCAGAAGAGCTGGGGCGGGCTGCCCCCCCCCTGGAAAGGTCAAAAGTGCACGGCGAGGAAGACCTCGAAGCCTTCATCGACGACCACCCGAAAGACCCTCACCCTTTTCAGGGCGCCTGCGCAAAGTGGGTGGGCAATATGTTAATAGCTCATAAATATGGAACACCTCGATCTAGAAACTTCTGTGCCCAGAGCGCATGTGCAGAGGGGCGGGGTGATATGCTAATAAGCTTATGAATATGCATATAATGTCTATAAAAGGGGGAGCTGCTTCTCCACACCGTGTATGTGTTCTGGCGGAGTCATGTCTCGTGTACCGGGCGCTGTCGGGATGGCGGAGTACCTGCTTGACGTACCTCTTTGGCGTGTCGGGGTGTCCTGGCGAGGTGTTCTCGGACTCAGGTGCCCCCCAGGTGGGACGCTCTTTGCTCGGCTGCGGGACCCGCTGAGGGACGGACTCGCTGGGCCCGCCGGCAGCTTGTCGGGAAGGCACTCCAGCTCTCAGACGGGTCACCGCGGGAGCAGACAATATTTAAAACAAGTATTGGTTCCTTCGAAAGGGTTTTGTGGTTGGTTTCTAGGGGTTACGGATTTGTTCTCGGTTGTTTGGATAAGCCGTGTGTTCTGTGAGTTCTCCTTCTCACCGCGGGACCGGTGCCGAAGCTCAAAGGCAGCTCACGGGTGGGGTTGGGCTCCCCAGAGCGCACGTTGGCCACGGAGCTGTGTGTGCGCCCTGAAGGCAGACGTCGAGCGGCTTCTCGGCACGGGACGTGAACCGTGAGAGGACCCGAAGGCTGAGTGTCCGCCCTGAGGTAACCGAGAAGCGCGAACCGGAGCTTCCCTGGGACTTGCCGGGGGTAAAGCCGCGGCGCAGAGGCAGCGCAGCGTGTGGAGCTTGTGACAGGAGAAGG
>VXAA01002402.1:22222-34877 GCA_013399115.1 Anseranas semipalmata
TTTTTTTGGTGTTTGTGGTACCCAACCCGCATCTCCACCACCAGCCCCAGCTTTATTCCTTCTCAGAAATGTTTCAAAACAAGTGTCTGGTGTGGCTGATTTTTCTGCCTGCATCTTTTTGCCACTACTTCCTTTTAGAGTATTCCTGTGCCTGTATGTTTTGTAGGTTTATTTCCAGAATTATTTCTCTGATGAAGAAGAGTCATTGTTCAAAGTGAATTGAAGCAAATTCACTTTCCTTGTGATACTGGGCATATGTGAGCCTGGTAGTTCCTTTCTAACAACTTTGTGTTAGAAAAAGGCTGTCTGAAATCTGGCTTGACTAAGCAATTGTGCAATGAGCTACTGACAACACTATAGCATTATATTTAATTAGTGAAGACAAGATCCTTCCTTTTGAGAAGGATCCTTAATTTGTTGCATTGATCAACCCCTAGCAAATTCAAGGGCAAACACAATTATGTCTCTCATGTCAAAAAGCTCTGTCCACAAATCTATTGCTGTTTGTAATTCCTGAGCCTAGACAACATAGTGGAAAGTTTCAGTTGACTTTGCTGGCTTTGTTACTCATTGGTAGATCATTTAATGAAAATTTAATAAATTAAGTTTTTATGAAATATACTCTGTCATAGAATATTACATGAAATTTAAAAGCAAACTATAGAAAACAGTTTCTTGTGGATTGCTTTATTAGCATAATGACTAGAAATAATTTTTTCTGTCATACTTCATGCAATCTGCCATTGGTAGTAAATCAATGCAAAATCATGTAGTCGTCTAATTGTATTTTTGAATAAGCAGTGATCATGAATTGAACACAGACTGCAGTAGTGATTAAATAGCATGTCAATGTGTGTTTTTAAATTTCATTTGCTCAATATAATGAGACATGGTGAAACTTCTTTTTGGTTTGTATATTGATTTCACTGGCAATCACAGGCCATAGCAAAGGAAAAAAGTTTCTGTGTGCCAGACGTAATCTTAGCTGTGAGTCCTCAAATAAAGATGGAATAAAACTTTGAAAATTATACACCAAAAATAGAAATTCATTAAATACCAAAGACTAAATCTGATGATGACTGTCATTGCTGTCATTGTTTTTTTGATTGTTTTTTTTTTTTTTAATGATTTATGAATGTGAAATAAGTGTGATGAAGTGAAGCCTCTCCCCACACCCTAAGAGGACATGCGCTTCTGTGCTGGGCTGTGATTAGATGTTGTTAATTAACCATGTGTCTTCCAGGTGTTTACTGTGTTTATCACTTGTATTATGCACGTAGGTGAAACCCTTTAGATAAATAGGGTGCCTAATGTAAACATGCAATGCTTATGAAATGGCTGCTATTTTGGATAAGCAGAGATCCAGGTTTTCCAAAGCTCAAAGTGGAACCTGCTTCAGTTTGAAATACCCAGCTGTCTCTAGATGAGCACTGATTTAGTACTTGTTGTCTACAAGCTAGCACATAAGGTAAGAGAGCTTCTAATATGTTACATTTATACTTTCATCTGCAAAAGGTACATCCATATCTGGATGTGCTAATAAAAGCAACAAACAAGGACAAGTCACTATGGAACAGGAAGGTGATTTGAAAGTTTGAAAGTTTCCAAACCATAAAAGTTAGAATATTTGTAAAACACCAAAGGAGCTGGAGTATTGATAACATGCATTTTTTTCCCTCTGCTTTGGTAACTTTTCATTTACATATTTATTAACTTAAGCTAAATCAAGTATTTGTTATATTGATAGACAAGCAAATAAATCAATTGTAATTAGTTTTATTGGAATGAATAATAAATGATTTTTTTTGATAAGCCACTTATCATAGTCTCATTGCTACAAAGTTTTATCCAGGCATCAAATTTTGCATTTTAATCTGAAAACATTTGCATTGTATTATTATACAATATCCATGATTTTTTAGCAATTATGAAAATTTAGTGAAAACTCACTGTTTCTTTTTTTTTTTTTTTTTTTGTTATACATTTTGGATGAGACAACTGAACAAATAATTGATTATCTAGAAGTTATGTACTTTCAGTGAGATATTAATATCCCCAAAGATGAACCAGAAATAAAGGACTGATTACAGATAGCTCAGGTTGTCAGGGACCTCTTGAGATTGTCTATTCCAATTCCCCTGTTCAAGCAGGGTTAATAAGAGCTGGATTTTGAATGTCTCCACAGACAGAGACTTCACAATCTGTCTCGGCAACGTGTTCAAGTATTTGATGACCCTCATGGTATAAAAGCTTTTTCTTGTGTTTAGATGGAATTCCCATTCAGTTAATGTGTGTCCACTTGTCCTGTCAGTGGGCACCATCAAGAAGAATCTGGCTATCCTTCATTCCCTCTCATCATAATACACATGGATAAGATCCCTCCTGATACCATTATACACATCAGTACTATCCCCCCTGAACAGGTTGAATGGTCCCAGCTCTCTCAGCCTGTTATGGTATGGGAGATGCTCCAGTCCCTTAATGATCTCTGAGGCTTTTTGCTAGCCTTTCTCTAGCATGCCTTTCTTGTACTGGGAAGCCCAGAACTGGACCCAGTACTCCAGATGTGGACTAACCTGTGCTGAGTACGGAGGAAGGATCAACTCCCTCAACCTGCTGGCAATGCTCTCCCTAACACAGTCCAGGAGGGTGTTATCCTTCTTTGCTGCATAGCTGGCTCATGATCTTGTTGCTCACTAGGACCCCCAGGTCCTTCCCTTCCCAGTTGCTTTCCCTGTGGTTCATCCCCAGCATGTACTTGTACTTGGGGTTATTCCTCCCAGGTGCAAGCCTTAACGTTTCCCCTTGTTAAACTGCATGAGATTCCTCTCTGCCCAATTCTCCAGCTTGTCCAGCTGCCTTAAAATGGCAGTGTAAGCCTCTGGTGTATTAGCCACTCCTCCTTCTTTTTTATCATTATGAACTTTGTTCCACCACCCAAGTCATTAATGAAGGGCTCTGATAGTATTGGCCTCAGTATTGAAGCCAGGGGTACACCTCTAGAGATTTGCCTGCAACTGGACTTTCTGCTGATGATCACAACAGTCTGGGCCTGGTTATTCAGCCAGTTTTCAACACACCTCACTACCCACTTACATTAAAATGTAGTTTGTAAGCTTGTCTATGAGGTTGTTAAATGAGATAGTGTCAAAAACCTTACTAAAGTCAAGGTAAACAACATCTGCTTTACCCTCATCCACCAAGCTAGTCACTTCACTGTAGAAGGCTATTAGTTCAGTTAAACATGTTTTCCTCCTTTTAAATCCATGCTAGCTACTCCCAGACAACTTCCTGTCCCTTGTATATTTGGAAATGGTTTCCAGAATTAGCTTCTTCATCGCTTTCCCAGAGGTTGAGGTGAGGCTAACCTGCAGTCTCCCAGACCTTCTTTCATGCTCTTCTTGAAGACAGGAGTGACATTTGCTCTCTTCCAACCTTCAGAAACCTCTTCCAATTGACAAGACCTTTAAAAAGCATCAAAAGTAGCCTCCCAGTGATGTCAGCCAGCTCACTTAGCACTTGTGAACACACCCGATCAGGTCCATGTACTTACGTATGTTGTTTCCCATGAGCTATGGGTATGTTGTGTTAAGAGTTTTTTAACCTGCTCTACCTCCACTAAAGGCAAGTCTTCCTTCCTCCAGACTTTACCTCTTTTCTCAGGGGCCACGGATACCTGAAGGCTAATCTTACTGTTAAAGACTGAGACAAAGAAGGCATTGAGAACCTCAGCCTTTTCCATGTCTTTTGTTACCATGTCCCCTGCCCCATTCAGTAGTGGGCCCACGTTTTTTCCTGATTGTTTATGTATTTGTTTATGTACTTCTAGTATCCATTGTTGTTGCCCTTCACTCAGCTCCAGGTGGACTTTGGCTTTCCTAACCCCATCCCTACACAGTTGAACAACACCTGTATACTCTTTTTGGTCATGTACCTATACTTCTGGTTCTTGTACAGTACGATTTTATGTCATGTGGGCTTCCTACTGTCTTTGCTTGAGGCCCTGCTTGTTGGGATGGACATTTCTTGACTTTGGAGGAAGTGATCCTTGAACAACAACCAGCTCTCCTGTACTCCTTTCTAAGGCCATATCCCATGGGATTCTTTCAAGCAGATCTCTGAAGAAGTCTGCTTTCCTGAAATCCAGGATCTGATCCTGTTTTATGGCCTACTTCTTCCTCTCAGTATCCTGAACTCCACCATGTCATGGTCACTGCAGCCAAGGTAGTTCACAGTTTTCAAACCCACAGCCAGTTTGAACTCTTTTGTACGTAAGAGTATCCGTGTTGGATCCTTGATCACTCATGTGAGGAACATGCCATCAATGTACTTCAGAAATATTCTAGGTTGTTTGTGCCTTGCTGTCTTTCTAGCAAATATCAGGGTGGTTAAAGTTCCCCATATGGATCAGGACGTGTAAATGTAAGGCCTCTTCCAGCTGGTTGAAGAAGGCCTCATTTACTCCTGCCTCATCAGGAGCTCTGTAGCAGATACTTACTATAACAGCACCTGTGTTGGTCTGCCTGCTAATCTTGACCCATAAACTCTCAACTGGCTTCTGAACTGTCCCAAGGATGGGATGTACTCTGTGCACCTCCATGCACTCCACTGCTCTCACACGAAGTGCAATTATTCCCTCTTTTTTCTTCCCAGCCTGTGCTTCCTAAAGGGCCTGTTTCCATCCATTGCAGCACTCCAGTAGCGTGAGCTGTTCCAGCACACCCCTATGATCCCAAGGAGGTCACAGCCCTGTAACTGCACACAGACTTCTAACCCCGTGTTCATTCCCCATGTTGTGTGCATTACTGTAGAGGCACTTCAGAGAGGCATCCAAATGTGCTGATTCCCCAGAACAGGCACATTTTCTTTACAGTGTCATTTTTTACTAGATTGCTTGCATTTTCCACTTTGTATGTGATAGTATGGCTTCAGAAACAGCAAACTGCTAGTCACAAAGGCTAGACCACTCTTGAAGTTAATATTATAGCAATTAGATGCTTTTATCTGGACTAGAACATGGTAAGAAAATCATTAGACAGATTTGCTGTGCATGAAGAACATACAAATTATTTGTATATGATTTCAAGAGGGCAACTGTTAATTGGAAACAAAGTATAGCCTTGGGGTATTGTAAGAAGGCTCAGATTTCATTGGAACCTACTAAAACAGATGATGTGCGTTCTTTTTTAAATTGCTGTTTTTTCCTTTAAAAAAGAATTGAAATATAAAGCTTCTGAAAACTATTGACTCATTGTCTTTCCATAATGTGATATATGTTGGTAGAACAGGTTTGCTACATTTTGGAAACACCATTTTAGTGTCTGAAGTGGAATAACAATTGCCATTGTTTGGGGTTTTAGATAACCCGACCCTGATTTTAGAATGATTTTAGAATCACTGACCCTGAACGTGTGTGGGATTTGCTGCTCCATCTGGATCCATACAAGTCCATGGGTCCGGATGCGATTCATCCCAGGGTGCTTAAAGAGCTGGCTGACGTCATCGCGAGACCTCTCTCAATTATTTTTCAACGATCTTGGGAATCTGGAGAGGTCCCAGTGGACTGGAAGGTGGCAAATGTTGTGCCAGTTTTCAAGAAGGGCAAGAAAGAAGATCCTAGCAATTACAGGCCTGTCAGTCTCACATCAGTGCCTGGTAAAATTATGGAGAAGATTATCCTGGGAGTTACTGAAGTGCACCTGGGGGACAATGCAGTCATTGGTCTCAGCCAACATGGGTTCACGAGGGGTAGGTCCTGCCTAACAAATTTGATTACTTTCTATGATAAGATCACCCACCTAGTCGATCAAGGGAAACCAGCTGATGTGATCTTTTTGGACTTCAGCAAAGCTTTTGATACAGTTTCCCATAGGATCCTGCTGGACAAAATGTCCAGCATACAGCTAGACAAAAACATCATACGATGGGTGAGCAATTGGCTGACGGGCAGGGCTCAAAGGGTTGTGGTAAATGGGGCCACATCAGGCTGGCGGATGGTCACTAGTGGGGTCCCTCAAGGCTCCATTTTAGGGCCAGTCCTCTTCAATGTTTTTATAAACGACTTGGATGTTGGACTAGAAGGAGTTTTGAGCAAATTTGCCGATGACACCAAACTGGGAGGAGTTGTAGACTCGGCTGAGGGTGGAAAGGCCTTGCAGAGAGATCTGGACAGATTGGAGAGCTGGGCAATCACCAACCGCATGAAGTTTAATAAGAGCAAGTGCCGCGTCCTGCACCTGGGACGGGGCAACCCTGGCTATACGTACAGACTGGGCAATGAGACGCTGGAGAGCAGCCCCGCAGAGAGGGATCTGGGGGTTGTGGTTGACAGCAAGTTGAATATGAGCCAGCAGTGTGCCCTGGCAGCCAGGAGGGCCAACCGTATCCTGGGGTGCATCAAGCACGGCATTGCTAGCCGGTCGAGGGAAGTGATTGTCCCGCTCTACTCTGCGCTGGTGCGGCCTCACCTTGAGTACTGTGTGCAGTTCTGGGCACCACAGTACAAAAAGGATGTAAAACTGCTGGAGAGTGTCCAGAGGAGGGCGACGAAGATGGTGAAGGGCCTAGAGGGGAAGACATATGAGGAGCGGCTGAGGTCACTTGGCCTGTTCAGCCTGGAGAAGAGGAAGCTGAGGGGAGACCTCATCGCAGGCTACAACTTCCTTGCGAGGGGGAGTGGAGGGCCAGGCGCCGACCTATTCTTCTTAATCACCAGTGATAGAACCCGCGGCAATGGTGTCAAGCTGAGGCAGGGGAGGTTTAAGTTGGACATCAGGAAGAGGTTCTTCACTGAGAGGGTGGTTGCACACTGGAACAGGCTTCCCAGTGAAGTAGTCACTGCACCAAGCCTGTCTGAATTTAAGAGGCGTTTGGACTGTGCACTTAGTCACATGGTCTAAAATTTTGGGTAGACCTGTGCAGTGCCAGGAGTTGGACTCGATGATCCTTATGGGTCCCTTCCAACTCGGGATATTCTATGGTTCTATGATTCTATAAAAATATACACTCCCTTATTCAGTGCTATTTATCAACAGTGGAAGTTTATATTGTAAACATATGTATACACAGATTTACAGCTGAGCATGTAGTGAATGTCAGTATTACCAAGGTTTCATCTTCATGTAAAAGTGGCATTATTTTTTTAAAGCATTGAAGGTATTGCTGATGATTCTTTTATTCAGATCTCACTCTTCTCAGTCTTTTCCTACAGTGCATGTATAAATATAAATAAACTGCAGCACAACAACATTTTTGCACTAAGGGGGTCTTCTAGTGGACATATAACTCTGCTCAGTACTTTGGGAGATGAGTAGAGCTGGTGAGTCGCTCTTGCTTTTGGGCAGCAACAGCTATTAAATGGGCCATCACCCAGTTCAGCCCATATTTACACACATGTAGTGTGGAAGTACCTCTTCTGTATTTGAAAAACTTGTTCAGAACATAGCTGATAATATGTGAAAAGAGCATGGGCCAGGGTTATTCTTCTGCTTATTTTAAGAAAGTGCTTTTTAAAATATGAGAACACCATAGCAAGTAGTGTTTAAACAAGACAGTTCTGGAAGGAATGTTCCTTAACATTCTGGAAAAGTTGCATTTGCAGCTTAAAAATAATTTCACATTTTTATACAGGTCAAAGGTGGATTGGCCATATAATCAGAAAACAATCACACAGATGAAGATATCTGAATGGGAGCAGGGAAAGTACTTTTCACACTTTGAGAATATTCTGGTGTTTTTCTAGTACTGAAAATTTACCCCTGATATAGCTGTAGTCTTTTATAGAGATTAAGACATTGATCTGTTTAGACTTGACAGCTGAGTAAACCTCATCGTGTGGTATATTTGCATTTCAAAACTACTAACTGTGCATTGAGTACAGATTCTGGTTCTGTTTCTCGTCTGGGGCAGATGGCAGCATGGGAGAAATGATATAAATCGTCTCCCTGTGTGGCAATAGTCCCTGCCTTAAGCTGAATGAATGGTACTCCATTCTGGAAACGGACCCATTAGGTCTGCGGAACTTGCAGCAAGCTCCAGTCCGGTGCAATTAAAGGTGGCATTTTCACAAATACCTCTGCTTATCATAGGCATATTGGTAAGCCACACATTACCTTCCAGCAACATATTTTACACATCAAATGAACCCAAGGTGAGCAGAAAAGGGAAATTGCTGGTATTAAAGCTGTTGGTTGTTGACCATTAAAGAGGGGGACTTTATAAATTAGGGAGGAGCAGTGGATATTGTCTTCCTGGACTTCAGTAAAGCCTTTGACACTGTTCCCCATAAGATTCTCACTGAGAAGCTGTTGAAATATGGGCTAGATGAGCAGAGAGAGGTGGATCGAAAATTGGCTGAATGGCCGGACCCAGAGAGCAGTGGTCAGTGGCACAAAGTCTAGTTGGAGGCCAGTAATGAATGGAGTACCCCAGGGGTCAGTACTGGGTGGACTCCAGTCCTGTCTAACATCTTCGTTAATGATTTGGACAATGTGGTAGAGTGCACCCTCAGCCGATGACACGAAACTGGGTGGAGCAGCTGACTCATCAGAGTGCTGCACAGTCATCCCAAGGGACCTTGACAGGCTGGAGATGTGGCCTGAAAAAAACTCACGAAATTCAATAAGGAGAAGTGCAGAATTCTGTACCCAGGAAGGAACAACCCCAGGCACCAGTACATGCTGGGAGCCACCCAGTTGGAAAGCAGCTCTGTGGAAAAGGACCTAGGAGTCTTGGTGGACACCAAATTGAACATGAGTCAGCAATGTGCCCTTTCTGCTAAGAAGGCTAACTATTCTTGGTTGCATTAGGCAAAGTATTGCCAGCAGGTCAAGAGAGGTGATCCTTCTCCTCTACTCAGCATTGGTGAGGCTGCACCTGGAGTTCTGTGTCCAGTTCTGGGTCCTGCAGTATAAGAAAGACCTGTTCACGCTGGAAAGAGTCCCAAAGAGGGTCACCAAGATGATCAAGGGACTGGAGCACCTCTCCTCTGACTGGAGGCGGAGAGAGTTGGGACTGTTCAGCCTGGAGAAGAGGAGGCTTAGGCAGTGGAACTTATCAATATCTATAAATACATGAAGGAAGGATGCGAAAAAAATGGAGCCAGACTCTTTTCAGTGGTGTCCAGTGCCAGGAGTAGAGGCAATGGGCACAAACTGGAACACAAGAAGTTCTGTCTAAACATCAGGAAGCACTTTACTATGTGGGTAATGGAGAATTGGAACAGGTTGCCCAGAGAGATGGTAGAATCTCCCTCCTTGGAGACCTTCAAAAACCATCTGGACACGGTCCTGGGCAACCTGCTGTAGGTGTCCCTGTTTGAGCAGGAGGGCTGGACCAGGTGACCTGCAGAGGTCCATTCCAACCTCAACTATTCTGTGATTTTATGAAATAAAAGCAGGTTTATGTTTTACCAAGTCTAAGGCCCTAAGAGCTCTAACACCCTAGGCAAACAAGAAAATTTCTGTGCAGCTTGGCATCTAACTACACATGGAAACAGCCAGTGAACATTTTGCAGCCTTGTTATTTTGTCGCCATAGGCAACCAGCTGTTCTTGGATAGTATCACCAGTCCTGCACATGACACCACTAAATAACCTGTGAGATGACATGGTCTCTCCTTTTACCCGTGTGCTTCGACTAGTAAAAGTAGGATTAAGTAGTACACATTTTCACAATTAATTATTAGATTCATTAATTGTTGATGTGTCCCCATTTGTGACAAATACCTTAAATAATAAAATGGGACTTATTCTCATGGTATTGGTGAGATTGATGTAATTTAGCTGACATATAAATAACTTGCAGGATACAAGAAAGAAGAAGTTTCATTTAGAAATGACAACACAGTCAGACTATCCCTTGCCGTTCTTCTTTCTCCCTTTGAATCGTGTTTGAATTCTGAATACTAAGTTAATATGAAGACAGTGTGTTAGAATTAATATAGAAAAAAATAATGACAAGAATTGTAAGCTGCAGTTGTCACCTTAGCATGGGTCCACAGAACATGCAAGAAGTATCGCCATTGACAAATAGCCAATGGTGGAAAGATTTAAATTCATGCCTTCTGGTTTTAGCATGTCCCAAATGTAATTAAGCAGTAGGGTACCTGTTCAAGAGTGTTCAGTTTCTCTGAGTGATCAGATGATGACTGTCCCCAGACAGATTATGATCAGAGGGGATTGTGATCAAGAGAGCTTTCCTCATGTACAGACTTTATGGTGAAGAAGGGACAATCCTAAGTCAAATGATTTCCATATGAAAACTTTATCCTGGAATTATGCTAATGAAATCATATTTCAGTCCAAAAAAGTAACTTTGGACCTTTTGGCCACAAATTGCAATTTCTGGAGCAGTAATAGACACTCTTCATGAAAACTTTTGCTTTGTTAAAAATCCTACTTTCTATCTGAAAGAAGGACACACAAATACCGGTAATATACTCAAGTCTAAAGAAAAGCAGAAGATGAGGAAAGAAATATCAGCATAATGATTTTGTTCTAATGAATGCAAAGAACTTTTAAAGTTTATTATTATTATTCACTGTCTACTGTTTGCTGCTCTTGTTCACAGTGCAAGGTCTAAGACTCAATTGTAAGTCCTGTGGGTCATCCACTGAGTTGTTATTCATATGTAAAGTGTGTAGCCTTATTTAAGTCCTATATGAATGGTAATTGCAGAAAAATTCAACCTTTGCTTGTTGGGATATAATTTCCTTTGATTATAATAAGACCTGTGCCCAGAGCTGTAGTTCTAAGTTCACTCTGATGTCCATTGAAAAAGCTTATAATCACCTCCTCTACATCTACAGAATGGTCTGTCTTTAAACCTAATTTTATTTCAGCATCTGACAAAAGCAAACAACAGAGCATTATAAGTAGCTTCATTCTATTCTGCGGAAACAATTTTTGATTTCTTACAATATTCAGGTAGCTGAATGAACTACACAAAGTTCTCAGGCTGCTTTTTCCATGTTTAGTCAATGCATTCCAATTTCATGGAACTTGATTTTTTAATATGTTAGGGAAGCCAGCTATGATGGAATCTATAAACTCATTCACATATTTTCTCTTAGGAAGCACCAACACATTTGTTAGAAAAATTTGCAGTCCAAACAGCAAGAAAAGTGGTATCATTTGTGTAAAAGAAATACTAGTAACAATCCTTTATTAATAAATGTTAAAGCTATGTCCAGAAATAGTTATATATTTTGACACAATGCACAAAATATCCCGCCTTTTAAAAGAAAATCATAACATTGGTCTTCTGTGTTATTTTTCAAGTGTATACCCTATTTTTCAAGCTTCCACATCCCTGCTCACAACTCTCTGGAACACAACAACATTTTCTGGGTATAGTTTGTGATGTTTTGTTTTGTTTGTGAAAACTAACAATGTGCATCAAAGCAATGTGCACAGCTAGTTCAGCAGGGGAAGAATTTAAACAAGGTACAAGGTCATACAGGCTCTAGGAGAAAGTACTAATGCTCATATTAAAGCCATATATAAATGGCTTACTTAATCATTCAGTGATGTATAGCCTCCTTTATTGGAAAACACAGAAGTTGCTTAATAGTGCATTGCATCAAAACACACTGGTTCAGAGCACAGAGTTGGACGAATGTTGGAATATAAATGTAACAGATGTGTTTTATTGGAGTCTACCCTACAAGGATTATTGGTGAAAAAGATGAAGGCAGAAAATTGGCCAGCGAATAAAGAATTTTAATACTTTTGGGATATTGTAAGTATGCAGAAGAAAAGCTGGTGTTAAACTGGGATAGGAACAAAGAACACTGTGTTATTTCCTTTCAAAGATCAATTTATGTGGAGACATAATAAGACATCTCATCTCTTATCTGACAGAATTAATTATTTTGAAAAATGCTTACCATATAAAAATGGTGCTGGTTACAGCTTAATGTATAAACGTCCATGATGTAACCATGACAATTAGAAAAATGAAACTAATTAGATGTGCAGAATATTTTGCTTCAAAATTAGAAAGAATAGAACTCAGGTAATCAAGGTACAAAAGGTTTTCTACAATGAGTGTTTGATTGCATCTCTACTTATTAAAATGGATACATTTGAATAGACTGCAAAAGTATAAAAAATGCTGGTTGCAATTGCAGAAGTAGTGGCAGCAGTACTGTCTTGTTTAACACTAGCAAAAGTATGCTAAATCCAGTTATATTTTGTTTCTCTTTTTCCTTTTCCTTCTACATCATCTGTGTCTCATAACTGCAGAATTACTAGAGAAAGTAGTAGCCTATGACAATGAATGAGGGAGATAAGACTGTCAAGTATGACAAGTTCCCATGAAAATATATTTAGGCTGGTGAACTTCTGTGATGGTTTGTGTTCAGTTCCAACACTTAAGGCATTAATGAGAGACCAGAGAAGAAACTCCTAACAAGTTTTATATTTACCCATTGTCCTGAATTGATAATGTTTTTATATCAAATTCTTAACTTAAAAATGTAATTAAAGGTAGAAAAATAATGTTTTCAGGCAAGGCTGGCTTTACTTCCATGATGATTAATTTCTGCATGGGTATAGCATAGAACATTACTCCCCTAAAACATAATGGTAGGCCATTTTTATTTCAAATACTCTACACATCTTTCTTTTTCATTCTGACTTTCTCTTTTTTTTTTT
>VXAA01002402.1:47868-64839 GCA_013399115.1 Anseranas semipalmata
GCAGCCCCCATTCCCCTTCCCCTGCGCCGCTCGGGGGGAGGAGGTAGGAGAGGGTGGGTGGGGGAAGGGGTTTGTAGTTTGCTTGTAGTTTCTCACTGCTCTGGTCTGCTAGTGATAGGCAATAAATTATATTATTCTCCCTGCGCTGAGTCTGTTTTGCCCATGACAGTAATTGGTGGGTGGTCTCCCTTTCCTTATCTCAACCCTTGAGCCCTTTCCATTGTATCTTCTTCCCCTTTTCTTTTGAGGAGGGGGAGTGAGAGAGTGGTTGTGGTGGAGTTACAGCCCAGCAATTGCTCAGTAAAACCACCACACTTTACTAGGTGAGTATTTCAACTGGTCATTTTTTTGGCTTCTCTTTCAATATATTCTTGGATGCTATAATAGCAAAATATTACAGAAGGGAAGGAGAGAAGATGTAGTAGATGAATTTGTAAATAATTTGATTAGATGTTTGAAAAAAGTGTTTTGTCTCCAAGAGCAGACTCATCACCTTACACTGAGAGCATTATGAGCCGTTAACTGTCCTGCTAGTTATTATGAGCCAGAAGGTCCTGCTAGTTATTATGAACCAGAAGCTGGTGAAAGAAATTCTTATGAAGATGATCACAGTGCCATTGTGGGCACTTTGTTTCCACTTTGTGGAAAATGAAATCTCATATTAACTTATCTTTGCAGTCTTTATCTGGAAAGCTAGTGCCTCCATTTACCCTTAGAAATAAGGTTACATTGTGTTAGAATAGGGCACTGCTACCCCCCAAGTGTGTATAAACATGAAGTTGAACCTGATTAGTTGCATAAAATCTCCACCGGACTGCAGAAATAAAACTTTTTTTTTTTTTTTTTTTTTTTTTGCATTCTCTGGAGCATGTGACTATGTGAATATACAGTTATTAACTAACATGCAGAAGTTTTGAAATAAATGCTTTCAAAAACCTACAGTAAACAATTTAATCAAAGCAGGCTATCAGCTTCATATTTACTTCTCATTTATTGTTCTAATATTCTGCTTGTAGTCTTGATTGGGGAAAAGTGATTTTTATAGAATAATTAGGCTAAACTCATACCTAATTTATCATCAAATAAATTAAGTTTAGATACAATGAAAATAAAGATAATGACTTTTAAGCTTTCATTTATCTATGTCAATGTACAGGACTGTAAGTATAAGGAAAAAGCAATGCTATACAGACAACTTGGACCAAAGACCCTTCTGGTACTTCTGATGGCTGCATTGCAGTGGGGATAGTTAGAGCCCTAGAGTAAGAAAAGAAGATAGCTAATGTTTATTTTTTATTTGTTTTCTGATTTTTTTCTTTTCTGAAGAGAAGCTGGCTTCAGAAATCCCTTACTCGCAGACAGAGTGTAGGGCCCAGCATTTAAACTGAGAGAAATTATGGAAGACAAAATCCAAGTAAGATGGTCTTTGAACCTCTGTGTATTACTAATGTATGTGACAATTAAGAAAATCTCTCTCTCTTTTTGAAGGACCTGAAAATAAAAGTTAAAAGCAGGAAAGCAAAATGATTAATAAGCAATTTTCTTCAGCTTAACTGTTCAAAAGGTCCATAGGGTTAGAGTCTTAAACATTTGCCCATTCTGTGCATTGGCTTTGTCCCAGAAATGGGCTGTGATATTTTCAAGGAAGTTTCATTTCTATTTCTCTGAAGGAATTTCAATTTTGATGGACTTGCTCACTACTGTGAAGAGAAACTAGAGGCATTTTTTTGCATTTTTTTCAGTTGAGGTGAAGATGGAAACTAATGGTCATGAATTAAGGAGATCATTAACATTTTCCTGTTTACCTTCTGACTTCCTGCTTGGTGGGGAGGTTGTGTGTGTGGGGGGGTTATGCTGTGCAGGAGGGGCACTAATTTTCCTTTGAGAACAGCGAGATCTCTTTACAGAGCACTGTGATTGTCTGATGTGTGAATTATACACCTGCTTGATTAGCCACTTATCTCTGCAGGATAATTCTGTTGTCCACAAATGAATGTGGTACTGGAAGAATACAATTTTCTCAGTGCTTCTTTTGTGGATGTTTGGGCAGGGTTGTTCTGTGATGACATTAAAGGTATTTGAAATAGGTTTTATACTTTCAGCAGCCCAGTGATATCCTGAAATTTTAAAATTATTTAATATTAGTTTGTTCTCTGAGAGAGAAACAATGGGATGCAGATCTTTCTAGAGGAGTTTGGCAATGAAAAGCTTTACCTACAATGAAAATTCTGAGGACTCTACATTCATCTAGATACAAAAGTCTGAAAATCACGAGAGGATTTTACTGCTCATATTATCTTAGCCTTGCCTAAATGAAAAAATATGGCTATAAAATTTGCTGAGTTTTTGAGAAGTCTTCCCCCAATGAAACTGGGTGGTCTTCTAAAGGAAGCATTTAAGTCATGAAAAGCTGTTGTTTATTTTTCCCTCTGTTTTACAGAGTCTGGAGATGCATTAGCAGGTTTTATTTCTGGGTAGAACATTTGAACATTTAAAGAAATAACAGTCTTTCCTCATCTTCCCCTTCCCACCTTCCCTTTCTATTTTTCCAATCAGGTTTATTGTCAAAACCTTTGTATTGTACATATTCCAGGAGTATCTGGAAATTGTGCTTAATTGGTTAGTGCCTGGTTAGCGACCCAGGCAAAAGGGCCTCCAGTCAGAAGTCAGATATAAGAAGTTTTGTATTGTGCTGTAAAAGACCTTTCTCTTGCTGTAAAATTACTCAGTTTTCATTATCATAAGAATCAACAATGTTTACTTGTTATCTAAAAGATTTTCAGTTTTTATAGCTTTCATAGCTAAGGTAAACTAGAAAAGTCTTTCACTGTCTTTACAGGGGGAAATGTATGACAACACAAGGTATTAAAATGCCTAAAGGACAATTTAAAAATTGCCCAGTTATACTAATTAATATATTGGCCAGAAAGTAATGAGTGTATGACTCACTATTCTCCTTCTTCCAGCTCAGTAAAGTAGGTGAAAGCCAGCTATGCTACACACAGCGCCTTTTCATATATCATACAGTTATACATTACATGATTACCAGATGCACAGGTATCCCTAGTATGTATCACCTCCTTATAGTCTACCAGTACTTACACTGTAAGCTGGAGGATGACAAAACGCAGATTAATTCCATTGCAAGTGCTTCAGCATTCATTATGAAAGAATGGAATTGTGCAAAGGATATTGTCCTAAACTTTTTGAAAACCTGTAGATAACAACTCGAAATGTGGTGCAACTATGTTTTTTTTTTTTTTTTGGACTTGTACTTGAGGATTCTGAGACCCATTGATTGATGCAATGGCTGCAATTTTAAATTGCTTCACATCTAAGAAGTCTGGCAAGGCAAGGCAAGGCAAGGCAAAGAAAGGCAAGGCAAGGCAAGGCAAGGAAAGGAAAAGAAAAAGGAAACTTGTTGTTTTAGCCCTCTTTTCTCTAAAATTTCTTTACTAGTTTAAGAAATATTTTGATTGCAGGACAAAGGTTTAATGCTTTTGATTGATTTTGTTGGGCTGATTCAGCATGATTTGTTCCCCTCAAACAAGTTGGCAAATCCATAGTATCTATTAAGAACTGCTAATGTGAAGCATGGATTAGCAATAAGCATACCCTGAAGTGAACTCAGAAAGGCTGTAAAGGAAAGAAATCACATTTGTAACATATGGGTAGACAATTAAAATCCTTAAAGATATTTACCTAATCATAGAATCATAGAATCATAGAATGGCTTGGGTTGGAAGGGACCTTAAAGATCACCTGGTTCCAACCCCCCTGCCATGGGCAGGGTTGCCACCCACTAGATCAGGTTGGCCAGAGCCCCATCCAGCCTGGCCTTGAACACCTCCAGGGATGGGGCATCCACAACCTCTCTGGGCAACCTGTTCCAGTGCCTCAACACCCTCACAGTGAAGAATTTCTTCCTAACATCTAGTCTAAATCTATCCTCTGTCTTAGTTTAAAACCATTCCCTCTTGTCCTATCATTATGATATCTATCATTATGAATCACTATGATTCTATGATTATCTATGTGAATAAAGAGTCCCTCTCCATCATTTTTATAAGACCCTTTTAAGTATTGAAAGGCCGCAATGAGGTCTCCCCGGAGCCTTCTCTTCTTCAGGCTGAACATCCCCAGCTCCCTCAGCCTTTCTTCATAGGAGAGGTGCTCCAGCCCTCTGTTCATCTTTGTGGCCCTCCTCTGGACCTGTTTTAACAGGTCCACATCCTTCTTGTGCTGGGGGCCCCAGACCTGCACGCAGCACTCCAGGTAGGACCTCACGAGGGCAGAGCAGAGGGGGACAATCATCTCCCTTGACCTGCTGGCCACACCTCCGTTGATGCATCCCAGGACATAGTTGGCCTTCTGGGCTGCAAACGGACACTGCTGGCTCATGTTGAGCTTTTTGTCCACCAGAACCCCCAAATCCCTCTCCGTAGGGCTGCTCTCAACGAGTTCTCCTCCCAGTCTGTGCTCATGCCTAGGATTGCTCCGACCCAGGTGTAGCACCCTGCATTTGGACTTGTTGAACCTCATTTGGTTCCCATGGGCCCACTTCTCAAGCTTGTCCAGGTCCCTTGGAATGGCATCCCTTCCTTCTGTTGTATCAGTGGCACCACTCAGCTTGGTGTTGTCTGCAAACTTGCTGAGGTTGCACTCAATCCCATCATCTATGTCATTGATGAAGATATTGAAAAACATTGGTCCCAAGACAGACCCCTGAGGGACACCGCTTGTCACCGGCCTCCACCTGGACATAGAACCACTTTCTGGATGCGTCCGTCAAGCCAATTCCTTATCCACAAAATTGTCCACCCTTCAAATCCATATCTTTCCAATTTAGAGATCAGGTTGTCACGTGGTAACGCGTCAAAAGCCTTACAGAAGTCCAGGTAGATGACATCAATGGAAGTGTTTTCACTTCTTTTGGAATAGGCGTTCTCAGACAGTAATATACTTGTTGAGAGAAAAGTTTTTCATTTAATAGAAATTTAATAGAAATGAAAAACTTAAAAAAACTTAAAAAATAGAAATGAAAAAATTTAATAGAAATGAAAAACTTTTGGTTCAGAAGATATAAAGTAGATGGTTTAACACCTTGTATTCTGGCAAAAACTACTGGGGACATGTAGGTGGTTTGGGAATCACTAGGACCAAATGAGAGTTTCCATAGGCTTAACAAAAGACTTTGAAATACACTTAGAAGCATTCAGTCATTTTAAGATAATTCTCATAAAAATGGAGTTTTAGCTATAAGATTTCCATTTCAACACCAAAACCTAAATGTGCTTATGTGTTTGAAGACCTAAACAAGGCAGCAGCCGGTTAGACTGTAATTTGTTATGATTTCTACCATACATACTTCTGTACAACGAAACCAGAAATACAGACTCTTTTTCCCCATTGAAAGAAACTGCTATACTGTTGAAAATGCATCTGAAGTTTTTCCCCACTTGCAATGGTGTTGACTTTCTAGTCCCAGTAAGGACTTCCATAAGTCTTTTGACACTCTCTCCCATAACATTCTTATAAAGAAGCTGATAAAATATGGGTTGCATGAGCAGACAGTGAGCTGAACTGAAAACTGACCAAATGTTAGGTGTCTAAAGGTGATAATCAGTGGCATAAAGTCTAGTTGGAGGTCAGTAATTAATGATGTACCCCAGGGGTCAATACTAGGCCCAGTCCTGGTTAACATATTCGTTAATGGTCTGGATGATGGGGAAGAGTGTATCTTCAGTAAGTATGCAGATGTCAAAAAACTGGGAAGAGTAGTTGATATGTTAGAGGGTTGTGCTGCCATCCACAGGGACCTTGACAACCTGGAGAAATGTGCTGACAGGAGCCTCATCAGGTTCAACAAGGCGAACTGCAAAGTCCTACACATGGGATGGATTAACCCCAGGCACCAGTATGTGCTGGGGACCACCAAGCTGGAAAGTAGTTTTGCAGAAAAGGATCTGGTGGTGCTGGTGGACACTAAGATGATGGCAAACTAACAGTGTACCCTTGCCACAAAGAAGTTGAACGGTGTCCTGGGCTGCATTAGGAGGAATGTTACCATCAGGTCTAGGGAGGTGATCCTTTCCCTCTGCTTGGCACTGGTGAAGCCTCACCTGGAGTACTGTGTCAAGTTCAGACACCCCAGTACAAGAGGGATGGAGCTAATGGAGACAGTCTAGCAAATATCCATTAAGATGGTTAAGGTATTGGAGCATCTTTATAAGAAAAAGCTGGGAGAGCCTGGAGAAGAGAAGGTTCAGTGGGGATCTCATCATTAAATATAAATAACTGAAGGGAGGTTGTAAGGAAAGAAGAGCCACACTCTTCTCACAGTGACAGGACACAAAGCAATGGACACAAAACATGAAACACAGAAGGTTCCATCTGAACATCAGGAAACACTTTTCCACTGTGAAGATGGGTCAGCACTGGAACAAGTTGCCCATAGAGGTGGTGGAATCTCCCTCTTTGGAGATCTTCAAAGGACATCTGGACATGGTCCTGGAGTGCTTTAGGTGAGCCTTCGTGAGCAGGGGAGTTGAACCAGATGACCTCCAGAGTTCCTTTCCAACCTTAACCACTCTGTGACTCTGTGAAAGGAACCATGGTGTGGGAAACTAGATGTTTTGCTATCATATGACCTCTTCTATAAGACCTTGAATATTACTATTAACCAGAATAACAAGCACCCTAGAAGGACATTTATATTAAGAACAGTGTTGCCACAGATTTTGTGAAACTTATTTTGTTTCCTCTTCTTCAGCATTAATTGGCTGATTCATTCACAGTACCTTATGATTAATGGTGTAGCATCATTTTAATATCTTAGGACATTATGCATCTTCTTCAAGAGCAGGTAGTTTGACAATGTGTTAGGGGAAGTTCATATTTCCCAGTGTCCATGACACTCTTCTCTGATAGAAGTTATGTTCTAGGCCACAAAAGTTGAGTTCCAAATGAGTCACCTCTTATTTTGTCTGGTGGGATAGAAATCTGAGTCGTAAAGATCACTCTTATGCCAGTTTACTACATTAGCACTAATTAAAGCTGTCTGAAAGCTTCCTGGGCACTAGCAGCAACTTAATACAACTGCGTGCCTCTCTTCCCCTTAGAATGTCCTCACAATCGGTTTGAGATAATGAGCAAAGGCAAAAAAAAATATCCACCACCTTTGTAAAGTTTATTCTACTATCTATTATCAACATCCATCAAAGACATTGAATTTCAGAGGTACATGTAGCTAAGATGAAATCTGTTTTCCAAAACCCAACATGCAAAGCTGTGAGGTTACTGAGGAGAGAACATTTGTTCATAAGCCAGTATTGATTATGAATGCCTGGCAGACTACAGACAGGTCTTCTGTCACCTGATACTGGTCCCACTTCAGTACTAAGTTTTATCTTCTCACTTGCACAGATGATGCCATTTTGCACTGTTTAGATATTAAGCAAGGACTGTTAGAAGCTTAGGACCTGAGGACATTGTTTTCAAGAATTCTGTTAAGATTACAGTATTCGGTAATCAAGATTCTTATCATGCAAAGAGGCTGAGATTGCTTTTTCATCCTGACAGCAAGCCTGCATCTGTACTTGAATAAACAACATCAAGTGCATTTGGACTCGAAAACCTAGTCTGTAGTTTGAAGTCACTTTCTTGTTATTACTGATGCAGAGAAGAAAAAATGTTAAAACCAGAAAGCAACATGAAACAAAACAAAACAATGAAGTCTTTTGCTACAGAACAGAACCACGAGAGAAGTATTGTTTTCATGTAGTCTCAGAAGACTGTGATGGTAAAGCATTAGACAAGTTGTATATGTCATGATAGCAATTTCACATCAGAGTCTTGGTAGTTTTGTCTGAGAATAAAGTAGGTCTTTAAACTCTCTTACTTCCATTACCTACAGGTTTATTAACATAATAATAATAATAATAATAATAATAAAAGTACTCAGTACATTTGCATTAGTTTTACATACATAGTGTTCAGACTGCACCCATGCTCTTCCGAGAAGGGTTTTTTAGGGACTGGGTAATCTATGATGTCAGAGCCTTAATAGGTTACATTTACTTATTGCTTCTAAAAAGGTTAGTTTACTGAATGTTTCTGTTATTAATTGATGGTTGACTACTAAGCTTTCGCTTCTTTTCCCAACACTTGCAGTTTCATTAATATTAAAGAGTTTACCTCTGATAGACTACTACCATTGAGGTATTTTGAGCAATTTCTTTTTCACAGGGATCATTTTGATTTGCAACCTGCTAAGCAGAAACTTCTTCAGAGGTGATATTTGGTAAAGATGCACTTTCATTGCAGCAGTCAATGTCAGTGTCAGATTATGATACACTAGTCTCAGTGCTAAAGCCAGCTGAAATATATTCACAAAATAATTTATTCAGTGAATTGTGATATTTTTCTAGCAAATTATTCAACCGTTATTTCTTCATTCATCGCTTAACTCTAAGTTATGTCAGTTGCTCTTCTGTGCTTTTCATTATTCTAGAATTGGACTGATTTTTATGCAGCATTGCTCATTATCTGAGCAATGAAGTAGATGTTACATATTTTAAACTGAACAAAAACATGTTTTATTTACAAATAGGCACATTTAGTCTGATTTTTATCTTTGCATTTTTTTTTTTGATACAAGTTACTGAAGCAATTCACTACTGTTTAAATAAATTAATATGATACATTGTTTACTCTCTGATATTCACCGGCTGTAACATTTGACTATTTCAACTATTTACATTTCATGATAAACCATTTATACGGTTATTTACATGTTTTTCAAAGAACACTCTTTCTATGCAAAAGCTATTTGTTTTATAAATAACGACATGTAAGATTTGATATCTTGACTTCAACATAAGATAGTTTAAAATGAGCTCAAGAAAAGACCCATATTCCAAAGAAAAAAATGACTGCTCCATAAAACTGCTGCCTAGTTTTAAACTCTGAACACCTCATTAGGAGAACCCTAAACTTCCATTTGCAAGTCCTCACCCAAGTCAATAGTGTTATGTGTGGGCTTCAGGGTAAACAATTCTCCTTTCAGGATTGCTATCCCATTGCTTTTAGACAAATTGAGTTTTGATGCAGAAAATGATGTTCTCAAGGATTAAAATCCATACAGATATAACATTGAGTTTTCCTTTGACTTCGTCTGCACTTTTGATGTACAGTTTTACCTGCACATAAATGATATAAGACATGCATACCTCCCTGAAAACTTCGTGTATAATAAATGTTTATACACAAGTGAAGTTTGGATTAGGGAAAAACAATCACATGTACTGGAAAAATGATCACACATATATCTCAGATATAGGGCATTGGTTTTACTTCCTCCAGGTGTGTTGATAAGGCTTCAAGTTTGTGGGAATCATGAAAGGATTAATCCTAGGAGGATGCTAATGCCTGAAATGGGAAGACACTCATGTATGACTGCTCCTTATGTCAGTGTTTAAGATACATTTAGGTAGGGGAAGAGAATGACGTGGCACTTGGCATATACTATCCCCCTTTGCTTTCAGGACTAGAACAATATCAGACTGAATATGGAAACTTTCCCAAATTTTCTTAAAAAGAGACATTCTCTGTGCCTTCTCCACAGCAGCACCTAAAGAATCGGATGGATATCACTTCTGTTCCTACAGGGAATAGAGGGAAAAGAGCAAAACTGCTTTAAAATTTGTGCTTTAAAAATTTACAGAATATGTAGGCATGTTTCAGGCAGCCTGCCATATTAGAAATGCCACACTACCTCAGAGCACAATCCATGTAACCACCTATTCTGTCTCCAACAGAACGATAAGAGAAAGACAGGGTGCTTACACACAGCTTCACCACTCCTTGAGTTTTTTCCCCCAGACTCACTGAAAACATCCACAGCTAATGGATTAAGATTTAAAAGGTACTGTCTTGTCAGATGATCTTTAATAACTGTTAAGTGACCTGCTGAACCTTAATGTGTATTGATTTTTGATCCAGTGATAGTAGTGTCCACAACCTCTTTCGGCATCAAGTACACTTTCTGGAAGTTCACTATCTGCATGAAATACGCTTGTTTTGTTTGAATTTCAGGGGCTGTACCTTAGTTCTATTACTGTAGTATCTAGTGAATAACAGAAAAGGAATGACCATTCTCTATAGACCCCACATCCATCATACCCCTCTAGCCTTCTCCTATCCAAACTGTAGATGACCCAGACTTTAGACTTCTCTCCTGCTACATTCCTTTGCTCCTTTCTGTTGTACTTTACTGTTCACTTTAATGCCTCTCTGTCTTTGATGAAGTACAGAGACCAGAGCTTCATACAATACTAAAGATGTGGGTTCACTGCAGCTTTATAATAGGAGCAAAAAAGGCAACTCATTCTCAATATCCTCCCTGATGATTCACAATACATTGTGAGTCTCTGGTTGCCACAGCATATTTGGCAATTTTTCTGGGGAACAATCAACAATGACCCCAATATCTTTCCCCAACTCTGCCTGCTAGTTCCAGCTTCTCAACATACGTGACAATTAGTTTATTGTACTCCTGGCAGCATTTCCTCACTTTTACCTACCCTGAAGCTCATCTCCTACCTTTTACTCCTGTAGTTTTTTAAGGTCCTTCTGAAGTTCCTTATCATCAACACAAAGCTGGGAAGATTAGTACCAGTAAACTCAGAAATTTCATTGTTCATTTCCTTCTCCCGGTTGCTGATAAAGTTATTGACTAAAATCAGTCCCACCACCAACTGATTGTTCAGAGTGCCACCACTGACTCTTCACCATTACCCTTTGTTTCTTACCCTTACAGCAACTTTGAATTCATAAATGGAATTTATGAATTCCAATCCTGCAACAATTATTAATCTGCTCCAGTTTTGACAAATTTCTATAGCAAAATGTATTGAAAAATAATTTTAAAAGTCCTCTAAAAATCTGCATGGGTTACATCTACTTGTTCCCCTTTAACTTTGTGCTTTCTAATACCTTTATAGAGCTCTAGAAAGTTAGCAAGGCAGAATTTTTCTTCTTAGTAGTCTGTCTCTTTCCCAACAGACCGTTCCTGTCTATGACCTCACTGATGTTGTTACTTATCATAGGTACCATCTCACTAGGTATGGCCTTTATATGAACTATCTGCAGTTTTAAAAATACTCTCTAGGGCCCTTTTTGCTCTAGAGAATGGAATTCATATTGGCAATTTGTTAGTCCTCTGGCTCAGTGACAGTTTGCAATGAAAGGTTACGTACCTTGCTGCAATTTCAAATATGAGTTCCTTCACAACCCCAGCTGAATGCCATCCAGCATAGGTGATGTAATATTCAGCACAGCTAAATGGTTTAATGCTTCTTTCATATTTGCTTTAAATGAATCTACTGTCTCTGACCAGTAGGCTCTCTAATCTGCTACAAAGAATGGATGACATATGTCAAATATCCTCAGCATCCTCAGCAGTAGGTACCTGTACTAATAATTCACTGAACATCTGTGCTATGGCTTTATGACAAGAGCCTTTGCACACCTTGGTCCAATCAAAAATGTATCCTGCTTGCCACTTTTGATTTATGGGCTGGTATGCACTCAACCATCCTTTGACACTGGCTTGTCCTCTTAATTTTCTGTTTACATTTGACCTGACTTGATTATGGCCCCTCCTTGTCTTTACTGAGCAATATCTCTATTTGTTTAATACTGAGCTTTTCCCTAAAATAACCTCCTAACCTCTTCAGCAGAGTTATGCAGCATTTTCGCTGGATTGATCCACTTCTTTTGAGTTGTGGCACAAATTTTACTTGCTTCTAACACACCGTTTTATTTAAATTGCTACTTAGGCTGTTTTTAGGCCTGCTTTCTGGATTGCTCCCTTTAGATTTTTAAGGAATTGCCCTACTCTTATATAGCTCCCTTTCATACATGCTGAATTTATTCAGTTTGTTGCAGCATAGTTAGAAACCACTGTGTGATCACTATTGCAAAGAAGCTCTTCCACAAATAACTCTTCAACTTAGTCCTGTGCACCATTCTGCCATGCCCAGAGCTTCACCTTTTCTTGTGTGATCTAGAAATATTTTTTGTAGGAACCAGTCATTTGCTACCTCCATAAAGCTTAATCTCTCTCTTCAGGCACTGGAACAGGCTCCCCAGGGAAGTGGTCATGGCACCAAGCCTGACAGAGTTCAGGAAGTGTTTGGACAACGCTCTCAGACACATGGTCTGATTTTGGGTTGCCCTTTAGGGACCTAGGAGTTGGGCTCGATGATCCTTGTGGTCCCTTCCAACTCGGGATATTCTATGATTCTATGATTCTACATAATGAGTAACCTGACTAAGAAGGTGCATAGTCCAACAGCAGCCAGGAAAGAAGTACAGAGTGGTTACTCTGACATCTCCTATTTATTTCCCTCCTTTCTAATTCAAAAGTTATTCAACATTACTCTCAATGGGCAGTCTGGACCAGCTCTTTCTGTTTATCAACTTCAAATGCACACAAACACATGCACACATTATGAGTGATTTTCATAGCCAGTATTCTGGTACTATTTAAAGGTCCAACAACCCTTTCTTTACAACTTCATATCCTAACAGGTACCACAACTGCCAACATGATTAAATGCTCTTCTCCACACCATTCATTTATACATTAAGTCAGGTAATGTTTGAGGTCAGAAGGGAAATCTGGAAGTCATCTTGTCCACACCCCTGCTCAAGCAGAGACACCCAGAGTTGCTTGCCCAGGACCACATCCAGACAGCTTTTGAATGTCTCCAAGGAGGGCGACTCCACCACCTCTCTGGATAACCTGTTCTGGTGCTCAGTCACCCACACAATAAAGAATTGCATCCTGATGTTCAGGAGGAACCTCCCAGGTTGCAGTTTGTGCCCATTGCCTCTTGCCTTTTTACTGGGCACCACTGGGAAGAGCTTATCTCTGTCTTCTTGACAGAAGCTTCCTCTTATGTTTGTATGCATTAACAAGATACTCTGCTGAGCCTTCCCTCCTTCAGGCTAGCCAGTCCCATTGTCCTTTGATCTCTACCTATTTGAGCATAGGCTTCACATAGAGAAGGTAATGTTTCAGAGAATATCACTCTTAGTGCAAAAGGACAGCATAACATCAGGTTAAAAACCAGTTTAATCAAAGATGAGAAGTTGCTGTTTCCCAGGATTTTCATCCTCCTCACCAGCATAATGGCTATGCAGTAAAGGTAGAACCAAATGGAGCACCTACTTGGGTGCTGTTTGGCATGGCTGAGTTTGCTAAGGGAACTTAGCATGCATTTCTATGGTTGACACTCAGAAGTTCATTTTGGAGAATATGCTTTTTGTGTTGTAATGGAATGATTCTGTTAGTTGCAGGTACTTCAAGTCGAGTGCTGTGTGACTTGAACTCAGTGTATTTTGTAGGTCTTTCATACCTGCCTGTGTAGTGACCAGGAAAGCCTCCATGGGAATAAGTTCCAGGTCACACATCTCTTTCTTCACCCTGACCCAGCAATGCTTGAGCCTTCATACAACAGTTCCATCGTGCAATAAAAAAAAAAGTGTTTTTCCATGTACTAGGGTCTCTGAGGCTCTTGCAGGTCCTATGACCAATGTTTTGCAGAGGCCTTCCTTTCATTGGTATAGAAACGATCCTTGCAGAACTCATGAAACACATGGAAAAACAAGAATAGCTTCTGCAGAAGTTCAATTTTTCAATATCACAAGACACATACATACCTGAAGGTTTGTCACCCTCACTTGTTGAGAAACTTTTGAAAATTTTGTTGGGCACCAGTCTGTGCTTTTGTTTCCAACTACCTTAGTAAATTTGTGCATAACGTCTTCAGAACTCACCAGATGCCTACAGCTAAGATAGGTTCCATTTTTAAAACTTGTGATCATATGTCTCTGGTAAATCCAAAACTCCAACAGCCAAATTCACTAACAATGGTCTCAGAAATATTTATCGTAATACATGGTTTAGCTTTGTCTTCATATTTATTGATTTGGATATGTTTATGAGACAGGTTAAGACAATTAGAGACCTAGAATAAGGGCATCAACTTACAAATTCCCCCTCAAAGCTTTGAAATCTATATGATTCACTCTTAATATAAATAGACTTGTAACTTAGTTTTCAGTATGTTTATTTCAGATAAATTACTTTGAACAATAAAAGTGGAAAGGTAGTAATTTTATGCAGAACATGGGAAATTTCAATACTGGAGTGAAGAACGGGGATTCTATTGTTGCAGAAGGATCATCAATCTAAATCTAAAAACTAGTCAAAACCACAATTTAATAAAATTCAGATTTTAATTCTATCAGCTTGATCTGTATTGTTTCACAGTAAACCAGTTAAATTAGTTTAATGTTTTCATTCATATTTTCTTTCTTGGAGATTCCATATCTAAACTTAAACCATTTTTCATTTCTGTATGATGTCACATAAATCACATACTCCTCATACAAGATAAACACATATTTAGTAGTTACCCAAATAAATAAATAAATAAATAATCAAAGATGTCAGAGGTACTTTACCAATCTAACATACTTCTTCAAGACAGTTTTATTCTGCAGATATTTCTTATAAGAGATGCACTGTGTATGAGGAAAATTGTGTCCAGAGCTGGGTGACCTCTGATTTCTAGATCTATCTTTCTGTAGATGTGTTTGAGTACCTGTGCAGAGCTTCACATTTTTTTTTTTTTTAACAAGACCAGTTATCCCCAGTGAAAAACTTTAAGTACTAGAAGAAAAAGAGAAATATGACAATATCTATCTGAAAAATGGCCCCAAACACTTCCAAGCCATCCAAATGCATATTGTAGATGCCAGTTAATTGAAAGTGTGAGTTGTACAGAACATGAGAATGTGGAACATGGAAATTTAAATTAGATAAGCTTAGTTGCCTAATTGATACTGTTACTCTTGCAGCTCTTGACTTGCCCAGCTCCTATCATTCAAGAGTATTAAATTGGTTTCTGATATCCGTATATAATTGTTATATAAAGAGGGGATGTGAAATTACTGCTTGTCTTTCTTTACAGCTGCTCCAACTATTGAGGAAAAATTTCTGTATATATGGATTCAGCTATTTTCACTTGCTTCCAGTTTGCATTAATCTGTAGACTACTCTTGAGTGAATAGTATTCTGTGTGTTTGTATACTATATCTCTATAAACAAATTTGCATTAATAAAGCAGACTTTAGTAGAAAGGTGATCTAAAACTTGTAACTTCCCCAATCAGTCTTGCAAGGAGCAAGATTATCATCAGCAGCAATAATGCATTAAGGCTCTTGCATTCGTTCTTATTAGATGCCTAGTGAATTACTGTTCTGCAAGCATAGAAATGTAGGAAGAATATACTTTGAATCTTGCAGCTATGAAACTTTGTAGAGCTGATACGGTAGGTAGCAGAATTTATTCAGATTTTCACCACAGTGAATTAGATCACAATGTAGGCCTGCATTTGTATTATCAGATATAAACAGAGATGATGTTCAGTTACGAACAATATTTACTAACTTGAACTGTTTAGCACATTGACTAATAAAGGCACTAAATGAGTTGTAAAATATACTTCTTGAAGCCAAACTTGCTTACAAATTAAAATTCAGTTATGTATGAAAAATTGATGTTTTTGTTACTAAAATTCAAATATTTCATCCATTTTAGTTGAATTTAATTATTTCACATCTCTATTCAGAATTTAGACTGAAAATAAGTCTTGAAAAATGGATAAATTCTGATTATTTTTTAATGAAACCATTACATAAATGTTTTTTACAGAAGTGCCAAAAGCTGTAACAAAATTAGACATAGAACGTGTCTACAGCTACTAAAAATAATGTTCTCTCAGTGAAGGATGATTTAGGGGAAAGATGTTTTAGACCTTTTATGCTTGCTTTGTACTTCTGGGATTTAGTTTTCATGTTGTGATGTAAGAGTATCTGTCCCTAGAATATTATCCAATCCCAATGCTCCTCTACACCTGCATTAAAATAAATAGATAAATAAATATAACAATTCCACGTCTATCTCTGGCTTAAATGAATCAGATTTTCTACTAAGGGTTTTAAAGACTCATTTAAAATGCTTAAAAATGACAAAAAAAAAATATCTTATAATGACCTGGAAAATGTCTTATGATTTTTTTAGCTGTTTCTAAATGAAAATCTCTCTGTTAGTATTCAAAATCATTTTCACTGAGATACATGTTTATCTTTAAGCTCATGAGAGATCCCATTTACTGAAATTGGGACATTCATCACTTTTGTTTAAATAGAACTGGTTAGGCACTTGAAGTCAAACATATAAATAAGTATTTGAAAATGTGAAACCTATGCTTGGGTATAAAAGATTTATGGCAGCAGTGACTATAAGTGTTTTCTTGAGGTGTATTTTAAAAGCAAATCATATTTACTTTCTCTCTCTTTTTTTTTTTTTTTTTTCTTCACTTTGATTTTCACATTTGGCCTCATCATCATGAACTTCTGTCTCCTTAAACAAGCTGGGCATTACCTATTCTATTCGTATATACCTAATTTTCCTTCAAGTATTAAATTTTACACTCTTCTTTTATGGTCTCCTTATACAGTCTGTTTTTCTTCCTCTTTCTACCTGCTACCAAGTCAGTGGTCTTTTAATTCATAAGACATGGGCCAGACATCACGTGCTGGGTTGCCATTTTAGCCTCAGTTTGCACTGTCGGATTGTGTGATTGCTTTGTGAAATGAAGTGAATGCCAGTGTTAGGCTTAATGGATTGGGAAGGAACTGTCGTAATTGGTCCCCAGCAGCCAAATGGGCCTCGTTTCTGTCCTGCTCTCTGTATATACTGACATACTGACACACACACACACACACAAACACACACACACACAAACACAGGTGGGATTTAGACTTTTTTGTGTCTGCAAGAGAGTCTGAGGGGTTGAAATATAACTGATAGGCTTTCTTCAGTGGCAATTTGCA
>VXAA01002402.1:68014-78701 GCA_013399115.1 Anseranas semipalmata
GTCTTGACTTTTACGCCCAGCAGGGAGGTCACTGATGGCCTGGGACAGCTGAGCAGAAAGTCATGTTGATTCTTGCTGTTACATTGCCCCCACTTTCATGTCTTGGGTGTTGGGGCCAAGGTCCCTGGGCATCCCCAGCATTCATCTCCACACAGCTCCCTGACTTTCAGCATCTCCTCTCTCTTCCAAGATCTTTGCTGTAGCCAAGGTCTTCACCTTCTTCTTTCCAAGGCCTCTTCTTCCTTTAGGAAACATTTAGTTTTGGCTCTGTCCCCTCTTTCTGGAACCTCCCAAACCCTTGTTTTTCCCAATATAAGCAGTCTATGTGCAGAAACACTGTGTGTGATTGGCCTCCTGGTTAGTGGCTGTCTCATGCCCCTTTATTATAACACTCAGGACATGCCACTTCTGTTTAGCCCAGGTGGTGTCAAAATCTGCAATTAGCCTGTACTTGTTGCAGCTAGCAAGTAGCAGCCTTCTGCATGAGAATTCAGAAATTCAATTTCTGACATTTTTGCACATGTACACCCAATTATCTGCTGCCTAACAGCATTCATCACCTGAACACAATATTTTTACCTATGAAAAACAGCTTCCAGCAAAATCAAGATATAGGCCTATCTCACATACAAGACAGCATCATGTTTCTTCATATGTACGGCAAAATTTAATGAAAGTGAAAATTAAACTTAATAATAACATTTTATGAATGCACTGCAGCATGGCAGGTTTATTTTTTGGCTTTTGGTGCTGAGTTAGCTTCCTGATTTTCAGTGTGTTTACTTATCTTTTTTCATAATAATAACTGTTGGACAGATGCTATTGTGGGTTCCTTCACATGGCTACTACCCATTTCTAGTGGTAGTTTCCTGTTTTGTCTCCATATCTGACAATTCCAAAATGTATGTTCTGTAAGTTCTTTTCTCCTTTTCTTTTTCATATACTTTCCATAGATGTGAGCATGATCAGCTTTTAGGGACTGTCTCTCAGAAAGCCTATGAACACTTTTTTTTTTTTTTTAAAGCCAATAAACAAGTAAATCTCTACATTACACTTATCTGATTCTTTTTTTTTTTTAAATAAATTATTTTATGTAGCTTAACATTACTGTATTAATTTCTCAAAATACAATAGGTTAAATAATTGTTTCATTTAAGAGATTTTCCTCTTCATTAATACAACACAGGACATGCGATCATATACTAGTGAAATCATCCTATCGTGGCTCTGTTGACATTTCCTCTTATGTCTAGGACCTTTCTTTGGGAAGAAGGAAAACACAGGTTCAGTGAATATGTGTAAAAGAGGTCAGAAGCTGTGCATCCATTTTCCCAGCTGAATGCTTTGACTGCTGACCTCTCTGACACAACAAAGTCATATGCATAACTAATACAAAGTTGGGTAGGTTGATATAATTACTGACATTCAGTAATGTAATTACTGAGTCCAGACTACTCTGTCCTAAAGGCAAATCACTGACTACAGAAAGTTGTATTTTGATTCTCCTTATATCAATTGCAAACCCTTATGCAGACAAAAAAATAAAATAAAAATAAATGGGTTTTAGTCTGGATAAATGCTGAAGAGGTTAGACAGCTTTTAAGAACCCATCTGAATCTCCTCTTGTTGTAGCTCCAGTATGTAGGTGCTCCAGCCTTCTTATGTGCCAGCCTAAGATTTTGACTGTGCAATGTAGATGGGTCTGCAGAATTCACAAGCACCTCAAAACTCTGTGTGATGCAATCATGTTTGTAGATTCCAATAGGCAATTACTTATCTTAAAAAGTGCAGTGAATTACATCACTTTCCCTTCTTGGACATTTTTTTCTTACTGTCTTTAAGTAAATAACATTGTCTACAGTGAAAGTTATTTTTAGACTTTACAGTAGTACAGTAGGGATTTTGGACAATGTCACCTGTATTTTCTCATAGCATAGTCAAAGTAGTTTATATTTGTTACCATTTTTTTTTTTTTTTTTTTTTCCGAATAAGAGATATGAGGAGGAAATAGAAGAGAAATAGATTTAGGCACATTTGTTTTCTTAGAAGACATGGCATTCTTCTGACATTGTCATTTAGTTTGTCAGATTGGATATATAAAGACAGCCAGTGATGAACCTTTTATTTATTATCTGACCATATCTGCAGGTGTATTGATTTGCCTTCTTGCAAGGAAATTGTCTGAATATATTTATATTTTCAGCTGTTATGACTAAAGGTTTTAATAAAATTGCAGCTGTTGTAATGACTTTACTAATGTGACCTTGCAGCCAAGGTGATGGAAACAAAAATTAAAACAAATGCAGAATTGCACTAGGTCTGGCTTCTATGAAGAAAGTTAACTCCATACCAGCCATGCCACACGACACTCTGGTTCTTTCTCTGTGACCAGTGAGAGGACACGAGGAAGGCAGATGGTGAGCCTTTCTTGAAGCTGGAAGCCTGTGTATGCAAACCTGGGGGAGAAGACAGCTGGGGCTAAGAAGGGGCTGTCAAGAATGCTGTCACTCCAGTTGCTAATGAGATGGTAGAAAGCATAACGTTGTCCCAGAACACAGAAGATCTGAGAGTGACTCCCTTCATTTTGGTGAAGGGACTTCTGGTCTGACACTGTGGGGGTCAGACAGCAAATACTCTGACCAGGAATAGAAGATCCCTGCCTTAGGCCAGGAGGAGGAAAGCGACAAGCAGGTTTACTGAACTGTTCAGACTGGATGGCCTGGAGAATCAGATGCATAGAAGTATAAGGCTTGGTATACACCAAACACTGTGCGCAGTGCACCCTAATGACATCAGGGTTTGGTGAGGAGGATTTCTGGAGTGACAGAGCTATCCTAGCTGTCTGTGTTGGAGACCAAGGTGAGCCTAAAAGGGTAGCCTAAAAGGCAGAAGCATCCTATTGTGACTGATTCAGAGTCCCCATATATTCCTGACTACCTCAGAAGAGGGTACTTTGAGGACCCCAAAGGGTACCAATGGGTCATTGGTGTAGCTGCCATGGATACAGAGAAGATTTAATAGTTTGCTTGGTCTCTCAGAGGATCCCTCTGTTTTGGGATTGATGCAGGTAGGCGATCAACAAGTACCAATTTCTATATATTGCAATTGCAAATTGCAGCATAGTCCATAGACATTTTCTCTTTAATCTTTTACTCTGTGTTTATACAGCATCTACCAGCAAAGATTCTTCATATGTGACTTGGGCTCCTAGCTACCACTGAAGTTTACAACCTTCCCATACAAGCCTACACAAAGCTGTAGAAAAATCTTTAGTTGTTTTAGAATATGTCACTTGATTCCACCCCCCCCCCCCTTTTTTTTTGTCTTTAAAATGGAAGATTCAGTTTTTTGCTGTGCTCTTCCTTAATTTTATTTATTTGTTTTATCTTAGGGCAAAATGCAATAAAAGAGGATCATAATGCTGAAACTTTAAGGGATTTTGTCCAGACTTCTGCATGCATTTTATTTGTTCATGGCTGTGATTTGTTCTTAGCTTTGATTTTGCCATCCTGTTTGGGATGCTTCTATGTCAATTTAAATGTAACTTTCAAAATATTGAGTATATCTCACTTTATTTTAGGCCAAAAAATCTTACTATAAAATGCCAGGCAGATGGAGGAAAATCTAGTTTGCTTTCAGCAGTCCCAGTGCTGCTTAAGAGATGTGTTAGAGCTCTCAAGTTAATTTATTTAGCAGATGTGTCTTCAGTTACCCTCAAGGGAAAAGAGGTTAATTTTAGATAATGAATTTCTTAAAACTGTGAGCTGAAAAGTATTACAAAAGTGTGAAAGGGTTAACACTCAATTTCAGGTTGGGAAAACCCCTTTCCTATAACAAAACCCCTTACCTCCATTTATCTCTTTAAAAAAGTGCTTATCAAGTTAAATATATCAAGTTGTAAGAAGCTTTTAGAAACAGAACAGTATACCCTTAGAATACAGAAAGTGTTTCACTCTTTTACAACTAGTCTGAATCAATCAAACCTACAGTATTCTGCATTGAAGTAATCTCATTGCAATGTCTGTTATAAACATGTTTTTTTTTTTTTTCATCATCCTGTGCTTCCTCACTAGTTAACTTCTAATGTTATAGTAATACCTGGGACTAACTGACTTGTTTTTGATCTGCAGATGGGTGTCAGTCAACAGTGACCTTTCTCACTGTAATTTCATTGTGAACTAGTTTGAGTAACAGAAAATGGTGCTTATTCCTCAAATTCGTTCTAATTAAGGATTAAATAATTTACACTGATAGTACAGGATATCTCTGTTCATGAATGACAAACACATTAGCCAAACTATTGATTCTTCTGTTCTTTTTATGTTATTTGGACAGTTTTTATGTTACTTGTTCTTGTTTATGTTACTGTAGTGGTTTTACCCTGCCGGGCAGCTGAACTCCACCACAGCCGCTCTCTCACTCCCCCTCCTCAAAGAAGAGGAGGAGAAGAAAGTATGATGTAAGGAAACAGGGTCTCTCACAGGTTGAGATAAGGGTAATTTTAATTAAAGGAAGAAAAAAGGAAAGAACAAGCGAAGGCCGCGCGGAAGCACAGAGGGGAAAGGGAAAAAAAAATATTCTCTACTTCCCCATCAACGAGCGGTGTTCGGCCACGTCTGGGGAAGCAGGGCCTTAATACGCGTAGCGGTTGTTCAGGAGGACAGACGTCTTCACCATGAGAGCCCCCCCCTTCTTCTTCCCTTTCCCAGCTTTTATTGCTGAGTGTGACATCATATGGCATGGAATATCCCTTTGGTTGGTTTAGGTCAGCTGCCCTGGCCATGTCCCCTCCCCACTTCTTGCCCACCCCCACCTACTGGCTTTGGGGGGGTCTGGAGAGAGTCCTGGTGCTGTGCCAGCACTGCTCGGCAGTAGCCAAAACACTGGTGTGATACCAGCGCTGTTCTAGCTACAAGTGCAGAGTACAATGCTATATGGGCTGCTGCAGGAAAGTTAACTCTATCCCAGCCAGACCCAGTACAGTTACTTGAAACTCCAGATTCCTAAGAAGTTGGATGAATCTGCAGGATTTTAGGATTTCTTTAGCTGCAGGCAGCTTGCTGTGAATCAATAATATAACTTTGATATGACTTTACTTTTCATTCTCGATGACAGAATGCTACTAGTAAATGGTTTTTAAAACATGAGCTGGGAGTTTCCTTGGCTTGAACCAAATTAAATGTGGGTTCATACAGGTTCAGTATATGCTCACTGAATTGTTTAGAAAATATTCCCATTGACTTCAGTTGGCTTTGTCTGGAGTACCCAGTATATTTGTTTTAAATAAGCACCAAGGAAATGTGCAGGTGCTCTAGATAACTGCTAAACATTTGACATTTTACTCAATGATCAAAATAAAATTATATGTTGCACACCCATTCTTCTGGGGTGTGTGTGTGTGAAAATTTAGGAAGAATTAAGCACACATTCTAATAATTTTTGTCTTCACTGGAAGCAGGAAATATTAGGTGACAGTCATCTTTGCTGTTAGTCTCAGGAGCAACCTTTAAATTCACAAAGCTCTTTACAAAAGTTCACAAAACTACAAGATAAACAGAAGAAAGGACTGAATGATTTCAAAAATAAAAAAGATACAATTTTTCCCAAATTATTATTATTATTTTGCCATGCTTCTTGGAGGATGTAAAAATGTTAATTATCCATGGAAAACCATGACTCTAAACTAAGTACAAAAGCTAGGCTTCTCCTGCAGAAGGATGATTTCTCGTAAAACAGTAAGATTTTCTTTCTTATCCGTCTGCACATTTAATGTATTGCCTTCCTACCTAACTAGAGCAAAGAGGTCGAGGTCAATTGTTCTGCTTGTTTTCTCCCCAAACTGGTAATTTGTATGTCCACTGGTAGTGGATTCTGCAGAATACCTCATGTAAAACTAAGTATGGTATTTTAGTTCTTTTGATCAGAACTCCAAGCTAAGACAAACACACACGGACACACACAAACATACATACAAAAAGAAAACCAAAATGCAGTCGCCCCCCCCCCCCCCCCCAAACCATAAATCTGAAGTGTTAAATGAGTGGTTTTTTTTTTTTTTTAACTATGGTCTCAAAGTTAGTAGTTGCTTAAATTTTCAAAATATCTTTCTCCTCTTCTTCAGAAATTGTGATAACTCAAGTGACAGAGTAAACGTGACTTAATGTAACAACCAAAATGGGCTCTAGAGAAACAAACTTGTATGAGGTTTAAAAATAATGAAGATGTAAAGATTTTGAGCATAATTGTTGGCGGAAAAACATTAAATATACTTAATGTTTTTAATGCTATTCTTTCAAGCATGTAAAAATATTAGACTGATAAATGCTTAGAAAAAAGTCATTATGGATGTACTTTCTTAATAATGCATTTATTAGCCTGATGATAATTTAGTAACTCTTCATATGTTTTTAGCCATTTGAGGAAAAAAAAAAAAAAGAAAAAAAAAAGAAAAAGAGGGAAAAGGAACAATTCAGTTTGGATTGTTTTACTGATCATGGCATGGTTTCCAGTCTTCTACCCTTATGCCCTGAGTTTGGGAAGGAAACTATCCTGCATATTTGAAGAGGCAGGAATTCAACCCCTTTATACATATTTGCATTCTTCTTAGAAGTACTTTAATTCCCCAAACACATACAGCACAGTAAGTTCTCTGTTCTGAGTACATCGAATAGAACAGAACAGAAGAGTTTAGTTGGAAATGATCTACAAAGATCTTCTAGTCGAACTGCCTGACCTTTTCAGGGCTAACCAAAAGTTAAAGCATATTAACGAGTGCATTATCCAAATGCCTCGTGAACACTGACAGGCATAGGGCATCTTTAGATGATCCCAACACTGGAAAATCCTACCTCAGTTTCTTCATGCTCCCTGTTTTCCCAGGAATACAAGGCCGATGCACAGTCCCTCAAGTGGGGGCTGTCCATGCACTGTGCTGGTGGACAGGGTTAGCTGGAGAAAACACCCCCAGCTGAGCCGAAGGGGTGCCAGGCACACTGCTGGGCTGGCCCAGTGTGGGCCAAGTGTGGTGCTGCTTTGTGCATTCTATTTTATCCACCCTTGCTAGTGATGCTGCTCAGGGCAGGTGGAGATGCTGGGCAGGTTTGTGTGGTGGGGACCCTGTGGGCAGCAAAGAGGGGGGTTATGAGGAAGGAAAACATTCCTGTAGGGAACTCGTTTTTTTCCTGGGGGAGGTACTAGCAAGTGGAAGCACAAGGACAGACGAAAGACACAAAAAGCGAAAAAGGATAAGAAAATGTGCAAAAATACAGGAGGAAAAATAGGTGTCCCAATATTTGGGAGCAAGTCAATGAAGATGACCAGCGGTCATGAAGAGGAGGTGCGTGGCAGTGGCAGCAAAACCTGAGTGAGGGAATGGGAATCTAGGGACACAGATTTGCAGGCAAAAAGCTTCCTCTTTCCTATCTGCTGTCATCCTTGCAAAACCTTGTGAGTGGCAAGTTGCACAGGAGCTGCGGCTGACTCAGCCTGTGGCAGTGCTGGACTCTCTTCTCTCTCCTGGTGGGGTTGGGAAAGGTCACAGAGCTGGGAACGGTTGAGAGGGGCAGGATCTGTCCCTGTGGGTAAGAGAAGTTTTCAGCAGTGTGGGTTCCAGCAGTGTTTCAGTGGGGATGGATTTTGGTTCTCGTTGGGAGGTGAGCCACCTGGGCCTTGTCTGCACTGTCCCTCCCTACTCCAGCAATTGCAACCTGCTTCAGGGATGCTTCACCCTACATCCCTGCATTCACCCTTGCAACGGTGAGGCTGGATCTGTCCCCAGCAGCAGAGTTTTCTTGGGGGGATCAGTAACTCCCTCAGGAAAGAAGAGCCAAGCATGCAAGTCTCCAGGTGCTGGTTTAGGGGCTGTTGTCTGTAGAAAAGCCTTGATGAGGCACAAGGTGAATTCGATGGAGGGGTGAAGCGAGGATACAGCTTTCCTGTGGCTTTAGGGGAAGCTCTTTCTCAAGCACAGAGCAGTAGGAAAATCCATGTTTAGAAGGGCCGCAAGGCATTTTGATGGTATTTTTAGCTTCTTGGCCAAAAAGGGGCCTAAAGGATCTCAGTGGGAAATCAGTGCCAGTTTCTCTGAGCTCCTTTGCACAATTTCAATCCAAACAGAAAAATAAATTAGAAAAGAAAGAACAAAAGCCTGTCCCCGTGCCTCTGCAAGGGCACTTTTTGCACAGTGACTCTGACAGGATCAAACCAGTTTTGATACTGTTGAAGATCAGCATATCAATTACAAAGAAAACCCTAATAAGACAAAGTTAATGCACAGTCAGAGAAGGATCTTTTTGTAGGACAACATTAATTTCATTTCACAGTTTTGAATGTGACAGATGCATATTTGTGTCAAAATGAATGATAAACATTATAAATAGATAAAATAATTTAGAGTGTGTCAATCAAACTCGTCTGTTAATGAATGCTAATTTGAAGCTTTTTTTTTTTTTTAATTTAATTTATAGTTTAGGAGGACAAAGAGGATGAAAAAAAAATGAGATGTCTCATCTAATATATAACTTGTCTCAATTTTCTTGTAGTATGAACCTCATCTGCTTTTACTTATGCACCTAATTGATAGCTGCTGTTAAACCCATTTATATAAGGACTAGGCTTATTGAACGGCTTACATTTGTTAAGGGGTCTCATACAGTGAATTGTGCAGAATAATTTTTGTTCATATGTTGAAGAAATATTTTGCTCAGATTCTCCACATCCCTGTTCATTTCATGATGCAGCAGAAAATCTGCATTACTTTCTGGGCATTACAACCTAACTTGCATATTATCATTTGATCTGTTGTTCTGACCTTAGAAGACAAGCTCTCACTGCTAGTATGCATGAAATGGAACAATGAATACCAAGTAAATGTTAGGAATAAAGTTTCTACAACAAGCCACCTCTGATTACCTTCTGACAGCTTTCTTGGACCATGTGCAATATTCTATATCTGGAGGATGATTTTTTAACACAATTTTTTCTATTAGCATTCAGCAGTACACATTAAAAGTAAGTTACATAGTTTTTGTCTATGGCTTCTAACTAAGGGCTTATGCACTTTGTATCTGATTTTTCTTCATTTTGTTTTTGATGGCTTACGCTGTCAAATTCAACACTGCTGTCAGAAAGTGTTATGCAAAATCAAATTGTTTCATGTTATGAAAAGCTCTGCTATCATTTGCAATTTGCCCACCCCTGTTAAATCAAAGTTATAGCTTGCAGGGTTCAGAGCAGCAGAACAAAGGGGAAATTGAACTCTTTATCTTAATCTTTATTATAACTATAAATTTAAGCATCTTTCTGTGCTGTTGCTAATCTCTGGAACATTTTTCTAGAATTTCTTGAGAACTCGAGAACTTACTTTGAGATTGACATGTGGGAAGAGATGGAAAAATATATTCCATGAACTGCTAAACTTTATCTCAGTGTCTGAGGAATGGGAAGGAAGTGAGAACACATGTTTGAAAAGAAAGTTTTGTTAGTATATGGTAAATGTGATAGTTTTATTAAGGAAGGCTAGGGTTTCAGTTTCTTCAATTTCCTTCTTCTTCTTTTTTTTTTTTTTTTTTCCTATGTAAACCTTCTGTTTTAAAATTGTTTAAAGAAAAGTCTGAGCTGGCGCATGACAGCAAACCTCAACCAGAATCAAAGGGAGCTAAGAAGAAGATCAAAGTTGCATGTGAAATACGGATTTTCTCAGTATTTCCTAAATACAATGTAACTGCCTTCTCCGGTGAAGAAAGGCACCACTACAGCAGACTTCTTGACTGAGCTCATTTACAAGGCAGACCTGTTTCAGGCTTGTCACAATCTAAAGGGTTACCCAGCCTGTAGGTGTATAGAGATTGTAACAGCAGGTTTGTATGATTCTGTAATATACAAGGACATGGAAGCTTTATTTGTTAAAATTTCTGTTTATAACAGCATACCGCAAATAACTACTACTAAAAAGGCAGTCATGTTTATAATAACAAGTTATTATGGATATTACCAGAAAGCAGATATACATACATAGTAGATATTGAGGGAATAGCACTACTTAATAATGGCAGCAATTAGAGTTAGTAGGAAGGTAATGAGATGTAGTAAAAATCAGTAAGATAGCAGCAAGTATAGATTAATATTATAGGTTCAAGAAACTTGGCATACATCAGTGCATGTATTTACTACAGATTTCAAACTTATCAATAGAATAGTAATGAATTTGCTTATGATAGTTTATACTTATCAAGACAATACGACATGTTATGCACATATATTTATATAAAATAAATAAATATATATATTTATATAACAATATATATAAAATTGAAATACTGGTACCAACTACACCAAACCAATCCCAGAAGCAGGGCTCTAGCTGACCTCAAAAGGGTCATATTAAGAAAACCAAATTCAGAAATGGGTCAGTAACGACAACTGATCTCAGAAGAGACCAACGCCTAGAAGAGGGCCCAATAAAATAGTGGAGAGAGTCTCACTTCAAAGATCCATGTAATGAAGTTCAAAGTCTGCCAGATGTTCCCAGTGAAAGTTCAATTTCATAGAATCATAGAATGGCCTGGGTTGAAAAGGACCTTAAAGATCATCTAGTTTCAATCCCCCTGCTCTGGGCAGGGTTGCCAACTACTAGAGCAGGCTGCCCAGCGCCACATCCAGCCTGGCCTTGAATGCCTCCAGGGATGGG
>VXAA01002402.1:92315-102348 GCA_013399115.1 Anseranas semipalmata
CTATCTATCTATCTATCTATCTACACACACACATATATATTTTAGTGTAAGCAGTTTTCTGTC
Source organism: Anseranas semipalmata (assembly GCA_013399115.1). NCBI lineage: Eukaryota > Metazoa > Chordata > Aves > Anseriformes > Anseranatidae > Anseranas > Anseranas semipalmata. The sequence goes on from VXAA01002402.1 coordinate 92,379, forward strand.
ATAGAATCATATAACTGTAGAATATTTGGGGTTGGAAGGGACCCTTAAACCCACCCCTGCCATGAGCAGGGATACCTTCTACCAGATCAGGGTGCTCAAAGCCTTGTCCAGCCTGTCTTTGAACACTTCCAGGGATGGGGCATCCACAACTTCTTTCTGCAACTTGTTCCAGTGACTCGCCATCCCCATCGTGAAAGATTTCTTCCTTATATGTAGTCTAAATCTACCCTCTTTCAGTTCAAAACCATTGCTTGTCCTGTCACTGCAGGCCCTGATAAAATGTCTCTGTCTTTCTTACAGGCCTTCTTTATATATGAAAGGCCACAATGTCACCATTGAGCCTTCTCTTCTCCAGGCTGAATAATCCCAGCTCTGTCTGTCTTTCTTCACAGAAAGATAATTTTTCACCCTCTGATAATTTTTTATGGCCCTCTTCCGGGCCTGCTTTAACAGGTCCTAGTCCTCTCTGTGGGGTCTCATCAGAACAGACTGAAATTCAGAAATCTAGCCAGATATTTTCATCTTTTTAAACTGTTAAACCAGTCAAACTCCAAACCACAGATTCCTTTCCAGAGTTCTGACTTGAGCAATTAGTATTTCTTAATGAAAATTCTGAACAACTTTATTTACTTCTTAAATCACTTCTTGTCTAAAATAAGTTAATTTGTGCTTTGGAACTATGCATGCCATGGAGCAGGAGCCAATGTTCAATTGAAATTTCCATCATATTCCCGTTGAAATTTGGTCACTATGGATTCATTTTTTAACTTTTAAATTTACCTTTTCCATGGAGGTTTCTTTCTTTCTTTCTTTCTCTTTCTTTCTTTCTTTCTTTCTTTCTTTCTTTCTTTCTTTCTTTCTTTCTTTCTTTCTTTCTTTCTNTTTCTTTTCTTTTCTTTTCTTTTCTTTTCTTTTCTTTTCTTTTCTTTTCTTTTCTTTTCTTTTCTTTTCTTTTCTTTTCTTTTCTTTTCTTTTCTTTTCTTTTCTTTTCTTTTCTTTTCTTTTCTTTTCTTTTCTTTTCTTTTCTTTTCTTTTCTTTTCTTTTCTTTCTCTCTTTTCTTCCTTTTCCAGCACTTTGAATACGGAGTTTGCTTTCTACTGGTGGGATATAATTAACTTAATTTCCGTTTTGCGTTTTTTATTTCTCTATATATACTAACAAGTCTATATTATAGCTATTGTCCCAGTAATTAGTCTTTAATATTCCATAAAATTACATACTATCAATATTGAAACATCTAGGCTATGGTATACAGCAATTTATCATGTTTTCTCATTAATTGGATTGATCTCATGTCATTTAAAGCTTAATTATGATTAAGAATATTTAATAAATTCTGACTTACTTTAATAAATTGACCTTACCTTTGCTCAGACTTTTTAAAGAACTTCTAAAAATGAACAATTCAAATTGTTATAACTCAAAGAAAGATTTGCAAAGGAGGATTATGTTTTCCCCATACTTTGGGTAGCTGACCATACTTCTAGGTCTTATTTTAAAGGATTTCCTCTAAAAATAGTTCTTTAGCTTCATATTTTTTTTCTTTGTCATAAAAACTTTGAACAACCTCTTTTTAACTGAGGGTAAACTTTATTTTCTCCTTGTAATATTTTGAAACTTGTCCAGCCTTGGTCCTTATCGATTCATGAACACCAAAGCTTTAGCTTTGAAAGAACCTACAGTTCTAAAAAGGACTTAATAGTATTAATTTGTATTAAAAATAACAGCAACAGAAATAGACACAGATGCCTGGATGTTCATGGACACACTTTCTTGAGGTAGTAGTAAAACTACAAATTGGAGTACCATACAATCTTTTTCAAACTGTCAAATGTTATACAAGTGGATTTAAGACCTGCAGAGACCTTTTGATGTCATCTAGCTTCATGTCTGTTACTGGGAAGTGCTGGGATCTAGTCAGACTTCTCTTGCCAGTACATCCTGAGCTACATAAAGGAAGGTGACAGACATTTTCAAACAGAGAAATTGTATTTTTGTGTATTGTGTAAGGCTGCAGTTTTGGGGAATTTTAAAGGGTGTGATTACTACAGATGTCTGATTAGATTTGAAAGCCTGTTCTCTATAAAATCCCAGAAGGAAGACTACAGAAATAAATTCATATCTATGGGCATGCCTGTTTCCAATATGCACATCTATTCCAACTTAACTTTTCTTGGTATCATAGAATCAATAGAATCATAAAGATCAAGTTGGTACTAGCTGTATTGGGTAAAATGTGACTATGGTTCTATAATGTTGTGGTCTTGGTAGCATGTAGTACTTAACAAACCTTGAAATATGCACCCACACTTTTTTTTTTATTATTATTTCTTAAGTGAAAAGGTTGGAAAAGGGATTTTTAAGAAGGAAATTGAATGGTAGACCAAAATAGTCTTTGTGTTTGCATCTTCTACTTGGGCTTGACACTCTCAAAGCTTCTCATCTCAAAAAACAAAATAAAATAAAATAAAAAATAAAAAACCCTCCTCTCATGAGGGTTTCTCATCTCGAAGATTTTCTTTACAACCTGGTGTATGTCAAGGAACTATATTTCTGATTGTACGATTTGCTTTGAAGTTTAAATTAATTATAATAAATGGGAGCTTTAGATAGCATATTTAAGTGCTAAATTCATTCTTTCTAAAAATCTAGAGTAACCAGCATAAAATGGATAATAGTAGAAAGGCTGAAGTGGTAGTCAGAGAAGGAAAATCATTGTTCATACCTAAGAAATGTAGATTCTTACTGTGATTCTGAGTTATCAAGTATGCCATGACCTTATATTATTTTATAGGTCTGATTGTAACCTTGGTAACCAGGTATCCATAGTAACACATATATTCCAAGGCAATCTTTGATCAAAACCATTTTATGATCTGATTTCTGAAGTTCTGGTACACTATTTTACTCATTTCAAGATGAAATTAGAGCCCAACATTTACAATTTTTGAATATTCTTATTAAAACACAGATTATTATTTCCCCAAAAGTATCTCCTCACAGAGTTTTGTCTTTTTGTCAGTAAGAGGTGTTGCACTGCGTGTCATTAGTGAGGACAGAGATTGTCCTCATAGACAGATATCTTAGAATATCTTGGAATATATGGGGCATGTTGAAAGTGTTTAAATATATTAATTCACAGTCCAACAAACTAGTTTAGAAGCATATCACCCCATGGATGTGCTTACTTTAACATGCTGTATGAGACACTTATTGCACTAAAAGTGTAATTCCTATACTATTCCAACAGAAATAAATTAAATGAAAATATTAAAAATTATATATGCATTTATTTTAATGTAATGCCACTTCCTAATAAATATAAAAAAGGCAGTTTTATAACTCTGAAAATAACATAAAGTACTGAACTGCCAAAACTTGATTTGAACATTCTAAAATAATAATAAAATAACAACAGCATGGGCATACAGTATAAAAATTAGAATGCAATGACACTCAGCTAATTATTTATATTCTGGAAGGGAGTTAAGCTGGAACATGCTTGCTGCCTTGAAGTCATCAGTGCAAGTGTTTCAATTCAGGACAAGCTGGAAGTGCTTAGCATCTGTTGGATTAGTTGTGCTTATGGTCCTCACATTTCACAAAAGTGGGAAATGCAGCGAGTGATAAATTACAGGTGAGGATATTGTCTGCAGAGATATGTTCATTTGGTTTACTGCTCTGGCACTTTAGATTGTAAACTGGATGTTTTTGTGACTATAAGCTTTCTGGATCATATGTTAACAAGCAATATTTTATTTAAAAATGAATATTCTTTATATGAAATCCTCCTTAATATTCTACACAGAAAATAATATTTTTAATAACTAAATTAATTTATTCAAAGCATATTATATTGAATATTATCAAAAAACAAACAATCACAGTAAATTCATCTTACCAGAATTAGATACCCCTCACCTCCAAATTTTCTTCTTCTTGCAAGGTCATTTTGTAATTTCTCCTCCAGCTATTAAGCTCTTCATTTTTCAGAGAAAAAACCTCCAAAACCTATACCTAATTTAATCTGAGAGGTTATGCATTTGTATTAATAATAGAGTATTTATTATTCATGAATTTTGTAATTGCATAATATTGCCTCAGATGATCTTTTAACTTATTAGCTCTTTTACTTCTGATAACGTTCCTCTCTGATGTAAGGAAGGTTGATATTGTTTTACTTTCTGTATATAGAGTTATTTTTTAGTCATAATTCTCTACAATTTTATTTCCTCATTTTTGCTCTGCAAACACAGGAAACAGGAAGCAGGTGCCCACTAGTCCACTGTATTTTCGTGATGATCCAGGTTATGGGTGTAATTTAAGAATGTTTCATATAGTTTTCACCTGTACCTTTTGCTGCACAAATATGTCCAAACTCCTTTTCTCTGTGTGATGTACTAAATCTATGACTTTAACAACTATTCTCATTACAGTCATTGTGATTTACCCGCTTTTCATTTTTTAGAGCAAATCCTTTTCATCGCTATGTGTAACCTCGTAACTGTTCAGGATAATGAGGCTTCATGGTTGGTTCTCAGTATGTCTACATGACCATATTGAATTTGAACCTAGTGATTTGAAAAATCAAGACAAAAATTAGTGAAATGAACAAAGATATTCTGCTTTGGGTTAATTAATGATATTATATTTCGGTTTTAACTTCAACATTACTGGGCCCAAAATCAGGATTGAGAGATCTTATCCTTAAGAAGAAAGTAATTTTATATTATTTATTTATTTATTTATCTATTTTCAGGGAGTTGCACTTTTCTGTACATTGTTAGATAGATGTTCTGCTGACACTTAATATGAATTGTTCAATTAAAAAGGTATGAAACCTGCCCTACAGAACTGAAAAACTAATTTCAGAGCTGATGCAAATAAAAACATATGGAGATGACAGGGTTATGACAGCAATGCATAGTGAAAACAGTGGATGTTTATTAAATTTATTAACCAACTTGCTTGGCCAGTTTCTTTTGGGTAGTTTGAAAATTTTTGGAGGACTTAAAATGAGAAGATAATAGATATACAACAGGCTATTTCATATCACTTGATTCTGATTGAGAATCAGGCTCAATATTTAATGTTTATCACGCTCTTTGCTAAACTGAATAAAAATTCAGTGGAATACAAGGTCATTAATGAATATAAATGAATATGAATATAAATTGAACATATTTTCACATGAAAACATCCTTTAAAAAGTTTGTTGCTATAATGCTTAAAACGGCGTTTAAAGAAAACTGAAAAGTTACTCTATCACAGACCTGGTTATAGAAAAATATTTCTTTTATGAAAGCATGAAAACATTGCTGTGACAGCTTAATTCTGATTCTGTATTACTGATAAATACAGATTTTGAAGGGATGGCTAATATACAGTTCTAGTAGCTGCTACTCTTATTTATTCATGTTAATGCGAATGAGCTAAATTAATTAAAGGGATATGTTAAGTCATTTCTTTAAAGTTTAAAGCAATACACAATCTCTGCTATAAACCAGTAAACAGTAATAAATTACACAGTTTTCTTTTCCTTCATGTTGTCTTGATCATGAGATCATTTCTAGCCTCTCTCTCTTTTAGTCTTCATTCAAACTATTTGACCGCATAATCTCCAAAAGAAAGAAGAGTATCTTGTATTCTTGTTCCTTTTATGTTCCATAAAGTTACCCATCATTTGTAAGATCAAGAGAAATCCTAAATCAGAAAAGAACAAAGCAAGGCCTGAGGTGAGTTATGTAGTTGTACTAGTAAAGAATTCTTTGACAATATTTTTGATCAGAAACATACGGCTTCATCAAAACTGAAATGGTTTCTAGATAGTGGCTCTGAAATGTTATTGTAATATTGCCAGTTGAAAACTGCTTTCTAATTTAAAATTTAGTTGGTTGCAATGAAATTGTATATTCCACATAAGTAAAGAAACCTTTTTGTTTTGACCAACAGTTGGGAAACAAAATTCAGGTTAACGATACTATAATACAATGACAGCTAAACATGGCTATTGAACAAGCCACTAGTTTTAGTGCTGTTGATATAACTGTTCTATGATATCCTGAAGCACCAAAACTTTCTGGAGCAGCTTACAGATAAAATAGCTATTTAAAGCTTTCAAAGGTAACATCTGACCACATTATTTTTTGTCTGCTAGAAGCAATTACTCCAACAACTAAGTGAAATGCACTCTGAAAACTCTAGGGTTATTCTGAATTCAATATATATTTAAAATATATTGCAAATTAATTAAAAATATAATTTATTTTCTTCTTTAGTATCTATTGTCTTAAAGGACTTGATTCCAGTTCATTCTTTTACTAAATATAAAAACAACAAACATTTTTCATACATTCAGAATGTCCCCTGATGTAATGAATCTTACCTATTCTTGGAATTAGGTAAATCATCATTGACATAAGCAGAGGTCCCACAAAGTTTTAAGTTTTTGAATCCCGTTTTTATACCTTCTGAAATATATCTGAATATGTGGAAACACATCAAACTGAAGGACAACTTATGAAGGCAAAAAATGTCTTACTACCTTACAGCATCCATTTAAAAATTATGTATTAGCTTGAATTAGCTGAAATTGAAAAGCACTTCTAGTAGGAGTGTAATTGATTAATAATAGATAAAAACTTGTTAAAAGTTATGGTAATATAAATACTTAGCATGCTGTTACTCTAAACTGAAAAAAAATCTGAAGAATAACAAGCTGCTTTTTCACTGTGTCGCAGATATGATCAGGTACAAGACAAAGTGTGTGGGGGTGGCGGGGTGGGGCCATGAACTGGCATGGAAAGGCTCTTGAACACTGCTTGAAATGCACAGGAAAAGAGAAAGGAAGAGCAAAGATGCAAACAAGTGATAAAGACAAAACTCCTAAACTGGTGTCACTGGAGTCAGTGGGAAGAGTATTACAGATCTCACTGGAGGCTGAACAGAGACCAAAGGGAAAGAAACAATAGAAGTTTAACAGGAGAAGCAAGACAAAGGCAGAAGTCCACTGTTTGTCTAACGCCAGAGACTCCACAGGAGGCACAGTCACACAGACAGCAAGTACTTGTGATATAAAACCCTCATCCTCGGTATCCAGAGGAAAGGTTCAATTTATAATAACAGTTTGTAAGGAAAGGTTGTACATAGTGCAGAGAAGTGTAAAATCAAGGTTGATCCTTCATGTGCTTTCTCTATACTCAGAGGAACTGTTATGGAACAGTTACAGTGTTATGGAACAGTTATAGGCCTGGAAATCAAGCATAGCTACAACTGCTAGAAAAGTCATGGACCAGTCATAGGACTCATAGGTATTTATTGTGGTGTTTCTAAATATTTTACTGCATTCAAGAGTACAGGATTCTGTGTTAAAACATAAAGCATATATGGGTGGTGATAAAGTAGAAAGGTGTAATTTTTCTATCATTAAAAGCTTAAATGTTTAAAGTTGTTATAGAAATGGAGAATGAAGAGGTAAACTAAGATATGAATATATATATATATCAATAATTGGCCTGCTGTTATGTACTGCTCTGAATAATGAAATTTTCATTTGGATCCTTCCAGATGGGCATTTTAAAAATGTATTCAAATTTTATCTTCATTTTTAATGAATAAAATAATCTTGCTGTGGGAGTCACCTGAATCTTCACACTTGTCATTTGAGACACTCTTCTTGCCAAAAAATATAATTTCATAATTTAGAAAACACACAGGTCTTAAACCTACTTCTTCAGAAACTGTTATGAACTTATGATTAAGCCACTTGAAAAGTGCAGTAACGAAAACATATCATTCACACCAGCTCTTGAAGCCTTTCTTCAATATCTAGTAAGCAGTTTATATTTCAAAACAACCGTTTGTATTGATATGTGTTTACAAAACTCCAGCATTAGAGTCCATGACACTCAAGACACCTCTTCCTCCCCAAAGAGATATTCAACACAAACCAGCATGCAATTGGCTACTGCCAAAGAAAAAAACTGGGGTCAAATGTAAGCCTCGATTTTAGTAAGGAGGTAACTCTATGCACTTGGGCTCTGAATCTTGGGGAAGATATCTTTTAATCTGTTTTCTTTAAACACAGATGAAATAGTTATTGACCTCTTACCTCCCACAGAAAGTGTTCTGTTGACTAACAGACCATAAAAAAACAATAATAATAATAATTAATAATAATAATAGTAATAATAATAATAATTTACCCATTTACCCATTTACCCTCCCTGAAGAAGTTGTGTTATTGGTCAGAAAAAAAAAAAAAAGAAAAAAGAAAAGAAGACTCAGAAGGCTAAAGAAGACCAGATGATGCTGGAATTGCTAGGAGGAGAAGGCAGAGAGCAAAAGAGAGACACTGAATTGTGTTTCAGGTGTACTTTCATGTGCCCACCACAATGGAATTTAAGGCTTGATTTCCTTTTGGGACACACCATTGTTTTTATTCCCCCTATTCATTTTAGTGCAAAGAATGATGGATTCTAAGCAGATTTCTTTCACAAAGATGTAAGCTAAATCACAGTTACTCAATGGCAAAAAAAAAAATCTTTTAAAAAAGACTTAATATGACACAAATCCGTCCAGGTTATATCATTTAATTGTTATATAAAATATTTGAGTATGCTTTCACAATACTTGGCTTATTTGAAAATGTCCTAAATTTATTCCTTTACTTCTCAAATTAAACATGTGAAAAGATGGATTATTTTGTGATTAATGTGATTATCACCAGTTTTAATTTCCGTCCTGGTCCTGACAAAACTCTAGAACTGGAATCAGTATGTCTAAAAAAACACTAGAAGGAAAAGTTCAATTATTTGCAGGAGGTAAGGAGAAGTTAAAGATATTACAAGCAAATGATAGCTTAGACCATCATTGTTTTTAGGCCATCTAGTATCAATCTCCTTTGATATTTCAGATTGCATATTGGCTAAGGAGTAAGTTTGATGTCTGTCTCCTCTCCTCTCCTCTCCTCTCCTCTCCTCTCCTCTCCTTTGGTGACAGTTTATGGTTGTAGTATTCATTTCTGGGAATAAGAAAAATAGGCTGATGGTGAACTCCATATAACTAACGTTTCATTATTGTAATTTCCAAAGACTCTTTAAGTTAATGTATCTTACTCTATAATATGAATCAGTACTAAAAAGAAACTATAATAATCCTTTGGTATGATCATTTACCATCTGTCTCTGTCATCACCCTAATTGCACTGAATGATCTCATCTCCTGACAAATGAAGTCAGGTACAAAAAACCTGTGTATCTTATGTGTTCATTTCCATAAATACTAATCATTCAACATACAGATGAAAAATGGGCTTGTCACTATTGAATATGCATTGAGAGTAAATATCAGAAGAGATGAAAGAGTTGCTGAATGCTGATTTAACAGGGTTATGTTTCTGGCTTCTCTTTTACTGCTAGTAAATAACAAAAACTGCTGCTGCATTCTATGTTTAGATTTAAGTCTGCTGTGTCATTGTGATGACTCACAGTTGTTGTGTCAGTAAAGCCAAAATAAAGAAAAAAATACGTTTTCTGGTAAGTTTCTGGCCTCAGATGCACATCTGAAACAAAGTTGATAAGATTCACTTGATGATAACCACATGTGTCGCCACGACAAAAAGATAATTTTATCAATCAGGTGTGCACAAGCAGCATCTTTTATTTGCATGCAGTGTTTGTGGCTCTGCTTAGTCTTGTCATGCACTTTTTTACTGGCAACACCTGGTAGGTTGGCTTTGTATCTTTGTTCTACTGTGCCAGTAGATTTTAGAAGTTATAAGTAAATGTCTGGAATATGTGTTGATACTGTTATATGTGCTGTATTATCCTCTCTCTGTTGACACCAGAGTTACTCCAAAATTATGCCAGTGAATCCTGTAAAGCATTAATTTGGATCTGGTCAGACACTGGCTGTCAGGGCCACAGGCTAGAGAGAGATACCACAGACAGACAGTCTTTTTTTTTTTTT
>VXAA01002403.1:2722-49872 GCA_013399115.1 Anseranas semipalmata
GCGTTGGGTGGTAGGAGTGGTGGGGGGTGAAAGAGCCTTTGGGAGAGGGGAGTTTCTCAAGTTTAAGAAGTTTCAGAGATGAGTAGGGATGGCTGAACAATAAAAAAAATATGGAAGGTAGGTTTCTGAAGACAGGAATGGGTGAAGAATCAGATGATGACAGAAGAATACTCAGCTTTGACAGTAAGGCCTCTGGTTATCCTTTATGACTCTACCCTCTACCTGACTATAAGAAACATACTTTAAACTGCCAGTGTTATAGCACTGTAACACTGTACAGATTGGCAGCACATCTTCAAGGCAGCAGCTGGATTTTTGCTTTTTGGTCTATCCACTGGCACACTGTGCCTTGTTTTTTCTTGTTTTCAGGGGAGTAAAATTGTACTAGAAACATTGATTTTTATTTATTTATTTATTTGCTTCTCCCATCTCCTACTGTTTTTCATATTTTTTCCAACTATTCCATCACAGAATCACAGAATGGCTGAAGTTGGAAGGGACCTCTGGAGACCACCTGGTCCAACCCCCTGCTCAAGCAGGGACACCCAGAGCAGCTTGCCCAGGACCATGTCTGGGTGGCTTTGGAAGATCTCCAAGGAGGGAGATTCCACAGCCTCTCTGGGCAACCTGCTCCATTACTCAGTCACCTGCATGGTAATGTGGGTCATGGTCAGAGGGAACCTCCTTTGTTCCAGTTTGTGCCCATTGCCTGGCACTGGGCACCACTGAAAAGAACATGTCTCAGTCTTCTTTGCACCTTTTTTTCAGATATTTATAGACATTGATAAGATCCCCCTTGAGCCTCCTCTTCTCCAAGCTGAACAGTCCCAGCTGTCTCAGCCTCTCCTCACAGGAGAGGCACTCCAGTCCTTTGATCATCTTGGTGCCCTCCGTTGGGCTCTTTCCAGTATGTCCAGGTCTCTCTTGCACTGGGGGACCCAGCACTGGACACTGTACTCCAGATACAGCTGATTAGAGGGAAAGTTAAGCATGACACAAAGGCGGGTTAAGAGTGCCTTTTCTAAAATAGTTAATTCTAATTAGACAAGACACACAAAGAATGAGAATGAAAATGAAGTCACAAGAAATAAAAGGACTTGCAGAGTGTCAGACAACTGTTCACTTAAAAAGTAAAGATAGGTGGATTGTCCCCTATAATACTTGTTAGTTGGGATCTTAACCATTTTCTCTGGGATCTTAACTGTCATCCTCCTGGGCACTTTTTATCTTCCATCTCTAATCAATGAAACAAGCAGGTCTAGGGGATGATACATTTACCTATCTTACACATCTTTTTTTTTTTTTTTTCCTAGATAAGGTTCCCAGAGCTGTAGAGTATATAATTTGGTTTGGTTGGTTACTTTATTTTCAGATATCCAAAGAATCCCAACTAAAATATGCTTTATATGTGATCTGATTTCTATAAAATTGTTTTTCAACACATGAGGGGAATAAGTCTTTAGCTTATGGTTATTCCTCCAGAATTAGATAGGGTAATGATCCTCACAAAATGAAAGATCATCAAGTGTGTTTGAGTACTCCACAACCCAGAATTTCTCACGGGGTGATCAGGGAATTCTCCTAAGTAAGGTTATTTAGGTTCACGTCTCCTTGGGAAGAAAGAAGGGGACTGAAGCCCACATCTGCTGCTTGCCAGTTGAGTACCCCGAGCACAGAACCACTGACTAAAATGGGAATACCTTTGCCTTTCTCATTTGTTAATCTAATTCCAAGAAAACCCTCCCTCCCTCTCCCCACATGGGAAAACTAATTGATTTATGATGTATTTTGCGGTGTGGTTTTGGAAGAGAAAAAGAGATTGTTTTTCGCCCTTAAACTAATTTTCCAACTCTAGTGAGAGTTTCATCAAAGAGATTATTTAGTCGGCCAGTTAAGGCTAGGAAACTGAGCCACCGAACAAATCTAATACTGGCTTTTGGGTTAATTAGACTGCTGGGTTCCAGTGAAAGAACAGGGATATTTAGAAAATCTCTGCCTGTTTTGGTAAACTTCTCCATATTTCTCTGAGCTTGCTTTGTTCCACTGCTGGATTGTGTGTTAGAGGAAAATAAAAATAAATCTTCCTAAGGATATTTTGTAAATCATAGACAATAGACTACTTCCTTTACCTGCATTCAGATGTCCCAGTATCAGCTCTGAAGGTTTGATTTATTTATTGTGGATAAGCCGGTATCCCTCTCACTATTGAAGTTACAACCAAAACTCTTATTAATAAAATTTTTATCACTTGTTTAATCAAATCTTCCAACTAAAAGTGATTTAAGAGTAATCAGTAGCACAAAGACTTTGTTCTAATATTTTTCAGTGAATTGGTTTCCTTTGCAATCAATTTGTTCTAGGTATACTGGGTTTTCTAATGACTATTTTTTTTCTCTTTTACCTCAATGTAATCACAATTTATCAAAATTTAAAAGATAAACAGATTTTATTCCCCCTGCCCAACTCCAGTAAATTTCACTGTTATTTTTAACAAGCATACTTTTACATACATTTCAGAGTTCTTTGAGGACACATTGATAAGTTATTTAGATACAAAAAAAAATGAAAAGAAAATTAGGTCAATTGTGACGTTGTCTGACTCATACCGCAAAGACAGGACATCATTTGAGAAGTCTTCATTATTTGATAAGTGCATTGCTTATCTGTGATCCAGTTTGTTAGGGAGTATATCAGATCAGATTTTCTCCCCAAAAGTTCATGTCAACAGCTGAAGCTTTCATCTTAGGTTATTTTCATCTTTTGGGATTCAATGTTCTGTGAAACTTGTGAAAGTCTTTAGAGCAAAGATGAATTTCATTATTGATGCAGGAAATACAAATGTTCACTTTGACATTACTGAAATACAGAGACTGCTCAATCTGTACTTTACAATAAATAGAGCAAAGACATTGATTCTTTTTGGCTATGTAATCTCCTTTCAGTACCCCTCCCAACAGCAAGGAAATACAATTCTTACTCCTCAACCACTACTAAGTAACTAGACAACTGCTATTAACTAGTTGGACTATTGGTAAATATTACCTAATTCTTCACAATTGTAAGCTGAAGACTCTTCCAAAAAAATGTTTGTTTTCATTTTAAGTAGCTTGTTCCAAATTTCTCCTTTTATTTCAGTATGATTTAGGTGCCTTTTTCTTTCATAGTTCTTTATATCCACTTATCCAGATCCCGAGCCACAGTTAAACCTTCCTTTCTTCCTTTAACTGACTCTTTTTTACAAGCCCAATTCTAGACTATTGTGTTACGCAGTTTAAGCAAACCTTTACCATAAGGGCAAAGAAAAAGAACACTTCCGTATCTGGGGAGCCTAAGAAAATTTCAGAATTATTCTTCTCTTGAGTCATTTACATCTAAAGATCATTTTCCGTTCTTATTTGAGGACATGAAGACTCTGTTGCCTTCTTTTGCAGTTTGCCTGTAGAGTTGTTCATCCTCAGTCTTAAAAAGACATTTCTCCAATAGCTTTTATATTGTCTTCATAGCAAATAAGTATCTCTCTTGTCAAATTCAAAGAAAAACGAGTTAAAAAGTAGGTGGGTGCTTGCAACAATCTTCTTTGTAAAGTATTTTCCAGACCTCTTTGCTTTTCTAATTGCCTCATTAACTGTAATGGTGTGTTTGCTTAAAAAATACCACAACAGTGCTGTTGATGTTATGAAATGTATTAGCATTTCAAAACTGAGCAGACCAGGCTGCTGAACACACCACATCTGACTGCTCAAATGCAGGACTGATGGACCAAAATGAGCAGGTATCACAGCATATTAATCACCATGTAAAATAGAATTGAGTTTAGGTAATGATGCTCACACTTAGACCAGATCCCAAAATTACTGCAGAAAGCATCAAGCTTTCTGATCTGGTGCCAGGTCGACAGGCACTGCTTTGAACAGCTGTTCCCAATGGAATTTATTGTATGAAAGAAGGAACACCAGTTAATCTGATTTACAAGGTTATGCATAATATTTCTGCGCCACAGATTTCCAATTTGTTATAAGCAAACAGTTTTAATTCTCCAATAAATACGTTGGAGAAGATTTGCACTGGGCTTTTTTGGTATATATAGAAAGAGCTGCTTTGCATAGCTCCCTATCCCCATAGCATGTGAAATGATTTGTAATTCTGAAAAGTACATGAATAATGTGGGTAATTTTAACTGAAGGCTGCAATAAACTGCATAAATTAGGTTCATAAGTAAAAATAACATTAACAAGGCCGGCAGGTGGAAAACTTCTGTAATGATGCCTGCTTGCCTTCAAATTATCTAGTGTGTCCATATGTGTGTTTGTGTGTGAATGAACTCGTGCGTATTTGTCAGATTATCATTGCTATATATTGCAGTATTAATAACACTTTTTTTTTGCTTTTGGGTATGGCTCCTGTATAAAGCTTAATGATGCTATGTTGATTTCCTCTCAGTATAAGCAGTTTAAAGCAATAAATCCTGATAGAAGCTCTGCAAAAAACAACATGGAGCTATGCTTGCTTTTTTTTTTTTTTTTAATTTTTTTTTGTGGCGTACAAAAAAAAATGCAGTTCTAAATTTGTTCTTTCTTTTTCACCAGTGAAGCATGTGCTTTATAAGATTTATTTGGGTATCCACTAAATATTCGTGTTATCCCCATTTTGCCAGCAATACCTATTAATGTGACAACATCCTATTCCAAAACCAAAGTCCGAATTCTTTCTACCTTCTCTCTCATTTGGGAAAGATTATATATTTAAACTCTTCCATGAAATTTCCAAGCTGATTTCCAGCAAGGAAAGGTTTCAAAGAGGTTCCTTCTGAACATCAGGAAGCGCCACTTTACCATGCTGGTGACTGAGTAAAGGAGCAGGTTGCCAGAGAAGTTGGGGAATCTCCCTCCTTGGAGATCTTCCAAAGCCACCCAGACATGGTCCTGGGCAAGCTGCTCTGGGTGTCCCTGCTTGAGCAGGGGGTTGGACCAGGTGGTCTCCAGAGGTCCCTTCCAACCTCAACCATTTTGTTACTCTGTGATTAACAGAGTGGTGCCAAGATCTTAGCTGGGGTCTTCAAGAAATATTTAATTCCCATAGTGTCATAATAATAGTAGTTAGAGGTACACAGATGAAAGATATAAATATTTAACACAACATTGCTTTATCAGCAAAGTAATTAGTAAAAAGTTACCTCCCCACTCAATTGTTTTTCTGTCTTTTCTCACTTATATATCTGTGCCATTCTTGTACTTTTGAAAAATTTCCTTTGGTTTTTACCTCATAACAACAGAGAGCACCATGGTCAGACTTTTCAGAAAATAGGTTGCTTCTGGTGTGTGGCTTGATTTTTGTGATCTTCATGCATATCTGAAATCAATACAATGTCGTATACATGATGAAAAGGATTTTGCTTTAATTTCCCCAGTCAGCCCTGAGTCTTTTGCCTGATACTTCAGTTTCTTCTCTGCCTCTTCTTTCTGTGTATTCCTGTCTTGGTTTCAGCAGGGACAGAATTAACTTATTAGAATTACTTTATTTAGAGTTAGTATATAGTCTATATAGTCCAAATTAAACTAAATCCAGGCAGCTTTTGATTTCAGATTCCTTCATAAAAATATACAGTGAAAATCTTCTGCCACAGCTTTTTAGACCTAATTGTGATGTTTGTATATATCTCTAAAAGGGAGATAACACTACATAATTTTATAGACTTTTTAAAAATATATGTCTGTTCTGGAGTTAAGAAAATAGTGAGCATCAGAGATGGTTGGGAATCAAAATTCTAATATTTTGAGTTCTTAAAATTCTAGCCAGAAGGAGCAAGTAATATTTAGGAATTCCTTAACAAATGGTTATTTTCTAAAGAAAAAAACTACAGATCATTAAAATATTTTTCCTTAAATGTCACAGAAATGTTTCATTCTTATGGGGTCATTTTGATTTGTACTTTATTATAACATATCTGATTTCAGCTGTATGGAAAAGTAATGCTTATTTTACAACACAGAATAAAATTACCTGAGATAAGTATTATATATTATAGTGCACAATAAACTCTATGTTCTGTTATTTTGGTCTAAAGGAAATAATTCAAAATAAGACAGGCTGATATTTCTGATGTGCTAAGACAAAATTTTCCCTTGAAAAATGAAGTCAAAGTTAGTACTTGCTACAAGTTTATCCATTTATCAATTAAAAAAAATGTTTAAATTACGCATTTTAAAGGCAGTTTGCAAATGATTTTATATAGTTCGTAGTCTAAATGCATTTTTTTTCCTTTACTTTTCCCATTTTCTTGTTTGAAGTACTATTACCAGTGATGACATTATTATTACTCCAGATCTAGGAGTGCGGATGAGTACTCCTGCTATAGGATCTTAGCATGCTAGGCACTGCACAAACATTAACCAGAAGCCTAGTCCTTAATTCAGATCTTTTAAGACTCTTGCCATGGATTTTTTTGATTTATTTCAGGTAGGGGAAATTAGCTTTTACCTTGAAAATTGTCTTTTTCTTGCTAGTAGTCACCACAATTGCTTTCCACATGAATTGTATATTTAAGGTATTTTCATTTGTCCCTTATTGTTCTAGGAAACAGATGGTAATTCATGTCCTGATTTTTCATTCTTATACTTAACATGTCAACTCCCATGGCAACTTCTGGCATGCTATTAATGAACATCCTACTATCTCATACTCCATAGTTGACAAGAGCCTATATGTGTAAAGATGAAAGTTGTGTTGACACAATCAGTTCAGAAAATCATCTGGGGTGATTACTGGATCACAAAATTCAGCATTGCTGATCAACATAGTGAGAAGCAAAACTAAATACAATTAACCAACAACAATAACAACAAAAAAATGGACAGCCACCACCAAAAAAGAGTTTAAGAGAACTTCCCAGATTGCATTTTGACATGGTAAATAGGCCACCCACAGTGGAAGATTCAGGTTCACACTTCATTGTCAGAGGGAACTGAGACTGCATTTTCAACATATTTTGTAAGGGTCCTAACGAGGGAATATTAGTGGCAGTTTGGGGAATGAAGGTCCAATAACAATAATTAGATTTTTTTTCACCATTGTAAAAACATTCGGAAGAACAAACTTTCTTGCAAACAGTTTGGGATAACAGAAATAACTTTTTTGGTTTTTTCCCCCAAAGTCTACGCTGGCAATTAAAAAGCAAGAAAAATTCAGAGACGTGCATTTTGTACATTTACTTATACATATCTCATTGCAAAATTACCTTGTTTTCTTTCTGCTTTCTCTATTTCACCTTTGTTACTGTCCTTCCACCCAGTACAGATTTTTTTTAGCCTAAGTGTGCTGAGATGAGCCTATTTCTTTTCCCAAATATCTATCCAAGTATCTTTTTAAACCTTCACAATATTTCTGTATCCTGTCTGGCTTCCCTGGTGTTGTCCAGTTCAATGTCATTTACAACTTTCATTAACATTGTTTACTCCCTTTTCAGATCATTAATGAAGAAGCTAAATATGATAGATGACAGTGTTTAGCACATCAGATGAGGCCATCGTCTTCTCTGCACTTGAGCTTCTCACAGTCAAAAAACTTTCAAGTCCTCTGATTATTTCACCACCTGCTGTTTGGCCAAAAGGCTTCTATTCTGTGTTCTTTCAGGAAAGCCCAGCATTCCAGAATAACTGTGGATATATATATATATTTAATTTTCGTTAGACAAAAGTGGTCTGTAAACATTTTGGTACTGTTTTTTCTTCTAACACCTAAGCAGACAATGGCAGCATGTAACAGTAGTGACCAAAGCACTTTTCTTTAGTGCCAATGGCATCCTTGAAATCAAGCCAACTAAAGGGTACTTGATAGGGAAATCTAGCCAAATAAGCACAGACTGATCTTCCTGAATGCTTTGAAGATTCATTAAACTGCCATGTCAAATGCCAATGCTGATTCTGCAAATGCTGAAACTTGCAATGTAATGTCAAGTAGACTATAGGATCAGTTCCCCCAAAATACAAAAGAGATTATTGAAGATCTTCAAAGTCTATCTAATCCCTGAATTATGCTTCCTTTTGCTGGATGACTTCTAGTAGTGCTCATCTACTGAAGCAGCAGCATACATCATTAAATGTATTTCAGAAAAGACCTGTTACAAACCATAGCCTAATATTGATATTAAGTGAAGGTATGTTCCAAGCTGTGAGCTTACCTAAGTTACTTAGGTAAAGTTACTTAGGTAAGTTACTTAGGTAAGTGAGATGTTGTTCACTTGTAGAAAAAGCCAACTCTTTTGAGGAATATAATAGTTAATTGTCTAAGCCTGAACTAGGTCTAGGTCCAAATATCAGTGAGGGAATCCCAGCTAGGTGCATTCCTTTGGAATTCAGTACACCCACAATGAAGGATAGAGGATTGTAGACCAAAGCGTTCATTCTCACTGCAAAGCCCTCTCCTTTCTGACACAGCATTTATCTCCTGAAAGGAACAACCTCGAGTCTAATAGAATCAGTCTCTTGTGTCTTCATTTCCATCAGAAAACCAAACAGAAAATGAAAAGTATAACCCCAAAGCAATCCTGCAAATGAAAGAAAAGACAGCTTATCCCTGGAGTCCACTACAAACTGTGCTTTCATTAACGATTTCATTTTGAAATGAAATGATGAAATGATACAGGAAATAGATATCTAAGGGAAATGTCTTAGACTCAGGTGAATAGAAAGAGCTTTTTCACAAAGTACATAAGATTGTTAATCTCTTTTGTCCGAAAACAAAGAGATCGGTCAGAGATGGCAGCATGTTTCTGCAAAAGCTGTTAAGCTTAAAATTCTTTATCAGACATTAGTATCACGGTGGAGTTCCGACATTGTTCAGTGGACAAGGCCACAAAGCTGGAGGTGTGCCAGTTAGCAGGGTGGATCAAATGTGCTCAGACTTTAAGGAAGCATACAGAAAAGACTGTTTCAGACTGTTGCCTCTACTCAGATAACAGCAGTGTTTAAATAAGCCTTTCTTTTAAAGTCATGAAATGATAATTTAAAAATAAACAGGAGTGCGGTACATCAAACTGTGGAAGTAGGTCATCATTTTCTTAAGAAGAATGAATATATTATATATAGCCAAAATATATAGCCAAAAGAACTTGAGAAAGAGAAGAGAAACTTTGGTATCAAACTGATTCTTCTGAGCTCTCTTAGCTGATGAGATAATAAACAGATGTATTTAATTTTATTAAGTATGATTATGTTTTCTGTATATTGTATTGTTCACTAAAATGGTTTAAAAAGCTTTCAATGAAAACTTCCAGTCAGAAAATACGTAATAGCTAAAACTTATAGAACTCACAATGAAGAGCTCCATTAATTTTTTTAAACATATTGAATTTATTTTTAAACATCAAAGTATTTCAGTTAATGACATTTGAATAAAAATAAACTGGTTTCCTGATTCAGAATGCATATTTTGGTTTTACGTTACATTATAGAGAGTGAAAGGAGGCTTATAGTAAAACGATAAAATGGTCCATATCTAAATTAAATATTATGAGATCATTTCAACAAATTACTTCAATCAGACTGAATTAAATCTTAAGAGGATTAGAAGCAGGGTTTTTTGGTTGGCCAATATTTTTGAGATTATGAAACCATTTCTTGTCCTCAGATATAAAAATATAAAAGTCTCAAAACTGTTTGCAGAAAAGGAAATTAAGTTTATAGCCAGTATGATGTCATGGTAACTAACGCTTCTTTATATTGACAACACTTGAATTATACTATCTTCATCTATCAAGCTACCAGCTGTACAGGGTACCTTTCTTTGTCTGAGTTTTATGAACACTGAGCAATAGATAAATCCTGTTCAAAGATCTTACAGTTTGAATAGAAAAGATGACCATCTAAATAAATTGATATATGAGTTCTCCATGATCATATGGATAGCTAAGGACAGAATCCTAAATGCAGTCATAAGTTTTTCATGTCCTTTCTAAGCCCTTAGCTGTTAGATCATACACTCTGAATCACTTCACAATTGTTTGTGCTTAAAGAAGGCAGATACAGCAAGATTAAGGATAGAACAGGTATTTTTCTTCAATTAATCACTGAGAGAATTTTTGCCACTTCTTTGCTGTTTTCTAGTTCTATGAAACCTCTCCAATCCCAGTCAACATTGGCTGGTTGCTTAGCTTGTGTAGTCATTTCTTTGGAGAAACCTTCCATTGACACGTTGCTTGATTCTGCATGGAACACAACAGATAAACCTTGTTGACAGCTCCTGCCAAAGACCATAACCTCACAGAAAAACACCTCTCATCTATGAAAGCTAATTGTATATAACAGGGCAAATTTTCATCAAGAGGTCTTCCATCTCGTTTGCATACTGTGTTGTGCCACAATTCTGCAATGGAACTACGCAGAAACTTCATGATTGCTTCATTGTGTGGCTCCAAATGAAGCATAGCACTGGAGGCACAAGCTGGTGTCATGCTGATGAAAGTGGGACTTGTTTGCAGCATTTGGCTACTTGTATTCTAACAGTCCAGTCTCAGAGTGATTATTAAGAAAACTGATCGGAGATAGTTAAGTGAAATATATTTTGATGAAATAACCTCCTTTAAGATATGTTTTAATGTGCTACTATCAAGATGACCTTTTTACTTTGTTTTGTTTTGTTTTGTTTTACACATATATATTTAAAATAGAAACTGGAATTCCTATTTAAAAAGCACCTGAATAAAATATTTTGATCAGATGACAATAGGTGATAATTTTCTCTCTCTCTCTTTTTTTTTTTTTCTTTAACACACATGGACAACTCCAGAATTTCAGACACATTTGATTTCATTTCATTTGGTTTGTACCCTTTACAATGAAATCATGCAGTTCCCATCATACAAATAATTCAGTTCCTGCTCCTGCAGAAATAACTGTACCTGGAAGGCTGTGACTTTCACCATGCCTACCAGTGGCATGTGGTTGCTGTAATTGCTCAAGAGATTTGGTATTATGACCTCTGCTATTATGACATATATTCTTATGAGTGATGAAAGTTTAGAAGGCTCATACAGTCACAACAGTTAAAGGTGGACAATGTCTAGTAGATACCAGTAGTAGTAGGTAAATATCATTGGTGTTTTGCCATGATTAATTTTAGTTGTACCAGTCAAAGAGGCTTCTAACATCTTCATTTGGGAAACACTTCTTCACATTCCTTGACTTTAAGGAAGATCATCTTGATAATCAGCCAAAACTTTGCCTTTCATAAATATCTTCAATTACTCCCACATGCATTTTCAAAATTATATCTACTTAGATTTTTTTAGGTATTTCTGGCAAAGTTCATCCTGTTGATGCCAATAAAAGCTAGTAAAAAAATGAAGCTCTATATCCTCCTTATTACTTGCAAGATATCTACTGAGAATTTTAACTTGACTTGGCTTTTTTTCTGTGGCTCAGATACAGCATAGAATATTATTCTGTGTTGTGCTCTTCTCTGTCTATAAAAATGATGGTAACACTTCTGTT
Organism: Anseranas semipalmata; assembly: GCA_013399115.1. NCBI lineage: Eukaryota > Metazoa > Chordata > Aves > Anseriformes > Anseranatidae > Anseranas > Anseranas semipalmata. The sequence continues at coordinate 14,209 of VXAA01002403.1, forward strand.
TAAATAACTATGCTCTGTGATAGGTAAGGTTATTACAAGCTAAATGAATTGTATAAAGCATTTCTTCAATTTCACTTGAGCCTCCTCTTATTTTACTTTCTGAATTTTTGCTGTGTGCTTCCTGAAGCAATTTTACATCCTAAATCTCTCATAAAGGCTGGTTCCCATCTACGTTCACTGAAACTCTATTATAAGCCAAAAAAATATCTGATAGTAATATGCATGTGAAGCTAATGATTACAAACAAAACAAACAAACAAATAAACAAACAAAAAGTCTTCTTGTACTCAAAAAGAAATGGGTTACAACCCAAAAATCCATGGGCCAGAGAAAAAGTAGTTTGTTATTCCATTTGTCTGTAGGGATGTTTTAATCTCATATCAGTAACTTTTAGTGTTATAGAGTACGTCAGTGTACTTTGTTTATTATTTTTAGTTTAAAAACCTTGCAGTTTTGCTGTGTAATGCAGATAAGATCTTAATGGCTTATATTCAGATAGTTTAATTGGCTCAATTGCTGGGCAGGAGGAGCAGCAAAAGCAACCTGCAGTTTGCCTGACCCTTTTCTATCAGCTTGAAGTATTATTATGTATTGTACTATATTAAGCCTCATCTGGAAAAAAAGCACAATCTGTTCTTTTTAAGCTTCTTAATAGTTTCTAGTACTGATTCATTGGAAGTGGAACTAACAGATTATTATAGTTAGACTGTAGGTGGGAATGCATATGTTTGAGTTTGGAACAAAATTCCAACTCTGAAGCAAGGATAAGCATTTCAGATGATGTAATCAATATGGGGTTCTTTCTTTTCTTTTCTTTTCTTTTCTTTTCTTTTCTTTTCTTTTCTTTTCTTTTCTTTTCTTTTCTTTTCTTTTCTTTTCTTTTCTTTTCTTTTCTTTTCTTTTCTTTTCTTTTCTTTTCTTTTCTTCTCTTTTCTTCTCTTTTCTTCTCTTTTCTTCTCTTTTCTTCTCTTTTCTTCTCTTTTCTTCTCTTTGTTTGTTTGTTTTAAACATGCAGAGACATATGGGAGAATCTTTTGAACTGGGATTAGAGCAGACATTCAGGTAGACAACATGCAGGACTTAGGTTGGTATTTTAAAAGAACCCAGCTGCCCATGGTTGCCACAAGCATAGAACACATTTCCAAAAGCCATCAACAGCTAGCAGCTCTGATTATGCCACCGACAAACTTTTGAGAGGAGGCGAACCTCCAGTAAAAAACTGTGCTACCTCCTCCAGCAGAACAAGTCACAGAGATGCCACATTCCAAACACTGAAATGGAGATGGAATTTGGCAGAGCAGGAGGAACTGAGTATAAATTGACCATGCTTCAGTTCCAGCTTGTGCTGTTTATGGAATTTGTTCTGCTGATCTGGAACTAGCCAAATAGAAGTAAATCAATCCTTCCCTTCTCCTTATTTTTTCCTTAGGGACTTTCATTAAATTTAGAAGCAGAAACAAAATAGCTACATGGCTAGATTGCCAGGATTTGGCAGATTTTGTCACAGAGGACTCACAGAAGATGTTGCACTGGTTCCAGCATAGGGCTTCTGAATTCATTTTCACTTGGAAGTGAAACTAAAAGATTCCTCTTCTCAGAGTAAAAATCCTTGCCTTGACCAGCCATATGTGCAAGCCCAAAAGTCCCCATATCTTTCTCCTTGAGTCATAGAACTAACTGAAGACATGGAACTGCCCTGTCAGTGGAGACTTGTTCCTCCTGGGGCAGTTTTGACAATTTGGCAATTTTCTATTACGGAAATGCCACAGTTCAAGGATCAAACATCTATGAGAAACCCAGTTCCATGCAGAAAGCATGGAGATGCTCTCCCACTGTAAACCTCACATCTCATTTTCAAGGTAATGATGTAGTACGACTTCCTCAGTTTCCTACTCCCTGTGCTATGTGTATGCCTTCATACAAATACAGGTTTTCCACAGAAAGAACACTCAGAGGAAATTCATCCTAATGTGTGGTGCAAAGAAATTTAGCAGAAAATAATTTCTTTTTCCATCCAGGAGTGTTCATTATCCCCACAGTATAGCTCAAATTAAATATACATACATCATCAAACCTCTTGCACAACAGGGGAATTCACTATGAATAATTAATTAAGTAGAGTTTAATCAGTAATGATCATGACAAGATCTCCACTGGTGTATTTGTATGAGCATCCTGAAGCAAAGCTGCTTTCTGTTTTCATCAAATCTCCACTGAGCTTATGTCATGCAGCTATAGTTTTCCCAGTTGGAGAACTCCGTCACTTTCAGATTTAGAGCGCCAGGATGTTTTCCTTCCAAATGTTAAGAATGTAACACTTTGTTAAGTGGCCTTGGTAGTTTAGTATATTTCCTCTCATTTTTGGTGAGGCATTGCTTCCTGCATGGTTCCACAAAACCACCCTGTCTTGATACATGATGTAACAATAGCATTTGTGCCAGATCAACCTTTACTCAATTGGAAGAGAGTTAATGCATTTCGTGTTCATTGCAAGACATACTACTTTTTCAGGATTGTAATTAAGCCTATGCTCAGCATTACAGTATGTCTCAAGGTAACACTTTTGTATGTTTATAACACTTTCAAACAAAGAATTCAGTGTCTGGAACACTGAAGAGATCTAGCTCTGTAAGTCAATTAGACTTAACTAGGAATTTTTCATTGACAGTTTCTCGACAGAAAATGAAGTCATCAGAATTTCAATTTCTTTGAGATATACTGTATAAGGCTTTTTTTTTTTTTCCTCAAACTTCCAAATTCTATATTAAAACTTGATTTTTTTTTTGTTGGGAAAAGTAAAACAAAACCTTTAATTTTGACCCAGACTGACATAAATGAAACTAACTTTAAACAAAGCAGTGTATTTCCTGCCAAACTTCTTAATTTTACTTTAAATGGCCTCAGGGCCTGGTGGACATTGTATGTGACTGACCCCCATTTTTCCTTCATGCTGACTTCTGAGGCTATAATAAGTCTTTCATGAGGCACCATGTTTTTGACCTCTAGCTGAATTCCTTCAGCATCTCATGGCAATCACTTGATGATGATCTATCACAGGACATGTTTGCCCTCTGAGCAAGACATGTAGGGAAACACTGGGCACCTGATTTACAACTCCCAGGAAGCACTGCTACCACCGAGTTTAAAACTCCTATGACATTTTGTCCAGGCACAATTTGCACAGTAATGGATTTTCCATCAGACCTAGTCACAGCAGGGAGGAAAATGAAAGTCGATGCGTATTGGATAAGGAGACCTGCATTCAAGTTGCCTTTCTGGTTGGGTACCTCTTGGAAATCTCAAGTTCTCAGTGATTCATTTCTGATATGAAATGAAGGTAATGCTATTTCCGTTCTTACACACTTTGTCTCTTTTGGCTATTCAGAAGTTAAGATCTTTAAACTGAAGACAGTGTCTTTCATGTTCATATACAGCCTGGAACCTAATAGAGCCTCTAAACTCTAGCAGTAGAGCAATAGGGGTGATTTCCTAGGTGGGCAGGCTGAGTGCTTGGTAGCTCCAATGTTCAAAGTCACAAAAACAGATAAGGGCAGAGACAGCCTGAGTCCTGTTGTCTGATTCTCAGTACTTCACATATTTTTTCACTATCAGTACTCTTATATACTCATAACTATGCTGGCAAGGAAATCTTCTTTCCTTACAGATTTTAATATTTGCAAACCAACAGAAGTAAGTGATGGATCAACAGTTCCTTGCAAAGGTATTACTTTAACACTCTCACTCAGTCTTATTAATTTATTGACTTTGTTTCTGTGGAATATTACTCGGAGGTTAAGGACATATCTTGGAGAAGAGAGAGCTCCTGTCTCAAAGTCCTTCTGATTTAAATTAGACAAAAAAACAGATTTAGAAAGCCAGATGGAGGAGCACAGTGAACCAGAAAGACAGTCCTGGTCAGTATGATCATCAGTGGTATCACTATACCCACTGTTTAAGCACTGTGACTTTTCTACAGGTCTCTAATGAAGAAATTTTCTATGAAGAGATAGAATAAAGAACAATAGACATGTCTATCTCTTAGTATTTATTACTGGCTTATCCCACAGGAGAATAGTGTGAAAGAATATATGAAGAATTTCCTGTTTGGTTGGTTGACATTTAATTACAAAAAAAAAAAAAAAAAAAAAAAAAAAGAAGTACATTTAGTTCATCTGTAATCCTGTGAGCTCTGTAACATTAGTCCTCAATTTTGCCAGTTGTTCTCCTGAGTCACCAGAAGAACTTTCTTCACAGGATAACTTTTACCTTTCAGTGTAATTTAAATGTTGTTGCAGTTCAGATTGAGCTATGAACAAAGTCGTGTTGTTATTAGTAATTGTTTAGTTTATATTCAAAATATTATACCTAAGAATATATCTTGGACATTTATTTTTAGATTATTTTAGGTAACCCCCAGAGCAACTGACTACATTCTGTCAACTTAAGCGAATCAGAAGACAATGTGCAATTTCTGCATACTTTTCTGTAAACATTTTGGAACAGATCCTCACAGGTAGAGGTACCTAACAGCCTTTGGTTTCAACATAGAAGCAAGCTGCTAAACAGCAGTGAGGTTTCTAGGAAGCTTTGTTGATCTTGACTGGAAAAAGGGATGAATAAATTAAAGTGATGATGTTATTTTTTTAAAGTGGGTACACTGATCTCTGTGCAGATATGTTATGTGTTCTTTAAAATATTTGCTGTTTCCGGAGCAAGAAAAGCTTCTGCAAATTTTAATATGTGCATATGTGTTTCTGTTTGCATTTAGGAAACTATGGTGAAAGCGGAATGGAAGCCTTCAAAGATATGGCGGCCAAGGAAGGGATCTGCATTGCACATTCCTACAAGATCTATAGCAACGCTGGTGAGCAGAGCTTTGACAAGTTGCTGCGAAAGCTTCGGAGCCACCTGCCCAAGGCAAGAGTGGTTGCCTGCTTCTGTGAAGGCATGACTGTGAGAGGGCTTTTAATGGCTATGAGGCGCCTGGGACTCGCTGGAGAATTTTTGCTGCTGGGCAGGTGAGTAATGCTAGGCAATTATAGCCAGAGTAGGACAAAATAAAAGACAGTCCGTTCAAGCATATGTAAAGCCCACACACATGGTCTCTCCTAGACATGTGCGTATCTAAAAGATAGAAAGTAACGTCAGCCATGTCATAGTGGTACACATTGTACAAAGACATACATCATTGTCATGACATGTCACGCATACACAGTACTGGCCAGTCCTAGTAATAGCATTGTGTGAGGGAAAACAGACACACAAACATTTGGTTTGTATCATTCATTGTATTCACAGCAGTTTAAAATGCATAATTTACATATACAGCCTGAAGCCGTCTTGTTCAAGTAATATTGTGTTAAGAAATGCTGGTGTGGCTTCTGGGTAGATGTGAAATAGATCTCTCCAAAATGAAAAGGTTTTTAACCATCATCTTTTCTTTGTTTTCTTCAGCCAATGTACTTATCTGTGCCTACTCTGCACAGATTTGTACCTATTACAAATAGATAATCCCTTCTCTTACATGGGGCTCAGTGATACCAGAGGTTCCTTCCTTAACCAAGGGCAGAAAGGAAAACTCTTTCAGATATGTTCACCCAACAGGATAAGTCCGTGGGCTAGTAGACAGAGAAGTAAAAGATAGTAACGTACATGTTCTCGGACCTTTATATTTACCACATATCTTGAACCAACAAGTGGACCCTAGATAAGTTAAGAAAAATGGTGTCTTGACCACAAAATTGGAGCATTCCTGGAGCATTCCCAGAGTCAGATAATATGGCCTGCTGCCTTTCTGGTGCATCATTAGAAGGATGACCTGATGCCATCCCAAGCATGAACAGTACAGGAACAGGAATAAAACAGTGTTAGTGAAACCAGCTGTCCTGGTGAGACCCTCAGGGCAGCATGTAAAGAGTGCAGCTCTGCCCAACTGGTTTGAAAGCTGGGTTGCTAAGACTGTCCTACAGACAGGACACCATCCTCTATTCACAGTCTACCTGTTGCACACAGCTGCCCTTCCCTATTAGGCAAAGGGGAGAAAAGCAACAGGGATTTCTACCTCTACCCTTCCTCTTTGGCACCAGCTTATGGTTTTTGTTTGTTTGTTTGTTTGTTTTTGACAATTTGAGATGCATTGCCAAAATGCATATTTCTCTGCCTTATGGCTACTGTGACTGCCCTTCCTTTCAAATACATTTTCTCTGTAGGCTTTTCTATGGGCCATCTTGATCCTTTTCTGGCCTGACATCCAAAGAGACTACTGTCCTTAGGGTGAGATTCACCTAAACATATTTAGAAGTCTACAATTTAGACATTTCCATGTGGACTGGTCAACTCTGTAGTTAATGAAAAAAATAGGACCCTCTTAGGTCCATTTTTTTGTAATGTGGACATTTAAAGTATCTCAGAGGAATCATATTCTAGAAAAAGGCTTGTACAAAGACTGTCTTGAAGACTAACTTAGGTGGAAAATCCTATTTGCTAGTTGCTTACAGTAAAGTGTAGCAAATGCCACCTCCACTATCTTCATCTGGAACTGCTGCCACATGACCTTTGATGTCTTCTTTTGTCCTAAACACAAGAAGTTGTCACTTCAGTGCAACATCAAACAAATATAGAAGCATGCAAGCATTGTTTTCAAAAGCTATGGTGGCCCTTAGCTCTTGCAGTGCCAAACTATACTTAATTTTGTATAGGATTTGCTTATTTACAATGGTGTGAAAATTAGCCCTCAGAGATACTTTTATGAGTAAGGACTTCAGGAACTGACAACTGCAAATAAGGCTGAAGCAATATGTCTTAGCTCTTCAAAAAAACAACGTCTAGAGAGAACTGGCTTTGCATTTCTTCAGTGAAAAATATCTGTTTCTAGCTGCACTGGGAGCTGTCATGACTAACTATAAGAAACTTGTTATTCAGTATATGACTTGAATTCAGTATATTGAAAATGATAGTTTCTCTCAGAAATCTAATGTTTGAAGTTAAAATAAAGCCCTTAATTCTATCCAAACAATTTTTGTGCATCCATGCCTGTGGAAATGCTATACAGATTATTTGTGAAAAAATGTGATGTGAATTAGAAGTGTTTTCTTTCTAAAGAAAGAAAAAGAGAGGTGTAGGGAATTTTCTTCTATCCTATCTACTTACAGAGATTCCAAGGTAACAGTTGGGAAGTGGCTACTCAAACATAGGTTAACCTCTCCCCAGCCAGTAACTGCTCAGGGACAGACATAAACCAATTACATTTACCTGCATCTGTCCTTGGGAGATACCAAGGATCACATCTCCTTTCAGATTCTCCTTTCAATTGTTCAGATTGGTATTACAACCAGATATAAGCCAGAAATAAAACATCCAGTTTTGGCTACTGAGGATGTTTGTTTTGGTTTGAGCCACCCTTAGTCAGGAGAGCAGATTGTTTTACATACCTCCAGTGCAGGAAGACTCAAGTGCAGAGTATGGAATGTTGTGTAATGATTATTTGTGTTCCTCAAAAATGTTCCCTTTCCACTATGGGATAATCTCTAGGCTTCTCAGGAGAGGAGGAAAGAAGAAAGAAAAAGCTGGCAACTTGCAGGAAAGCTTCTTGACATAGATGGGATGTGAGACAATAAAGTTATTGTCCATTGATGGACTGAGTTCCTGTAGGGGATTACAGCTCCGTTTTCCAGAATCCCAATGTGCTGTGGATTGTCTTGATTTCAGCGGGTGGGCTATGTTGGTTATGAATATGTAACCGTTGGTCCACAGCTAGGCTCATTTGTTGGCTTTGTGGAGAAAATCCTAAGGCACTAACCTATGATGGATGTGACACTAGAATTAATCCAGATTTTACAACTGGAATATACTGGGGACATTTTTGTGCATTGTTCATATAGGCAAAAAGAGGTTATTTAGCAGAATTTTGAAATGAACAGACAGCTCAGACTATTCAAAGGGGAAAATCCTACATCTGAAGTAGAAGAAGGCTCATGCAGCTAATGTCTCTTGTGAAGCTACATTGGAGATTGGACTGGGGTAGGATTTGTACTTTCGTTTGTTCTCTGATCCTGGATTTGCTCTGGGCTGCCAAATTCAACTGAGAAGGTTATAAATGGATGCTCCAGCTAGAAGAGAGAGTTCCTGTTGCTGAATGCAATGGGTTCACAAGGAAAGCTTCATCTACTAGTAGATACTTATGTTACCTGACCTACACAAATTCATGTTGCTTCCCCTTTCTTCTGTGAAGTAGAGAGTTATTTGATTTTATTTTTAAATGCACAGAAAAAAATAAATTCCCAAAGCCACACAGCTGCTCTATGGGAAACCATAAGAAATCAAGTTTTCCACTTCCTCTTACCTTTTTTTGTCACATATCTGATTTGGGCTTGACCCCATCTTTTTATGCTCAAACTAAAAACAGAGTGGCCAACAAGCATACATATCAAATAAGTCACACTGTAGAACCCCAAGGGGAAGAGAGTGAGGAGAAAAGATATCCTTCAATAAACACTCCACCCCTGATGTACTATGCAGTTCCAGAAATCGCATTGCCTGCTTGTGACAGAGATGAAAGATGGCAAGTCATTAGTGCTTGTAGAGTTCAAGAGATTTTGATTAATGGAAACCATTTTAAAAGCTCAGCAAATATGCTTCTTGAGGAACTGGACCTAACCTCAAATAAAAAGGTGAGTGTGCTGACTTTCAAGTGTGGAAAAAAAGTCCTATTTTAACTTAATCATTATGCAACTTAATCAAGATACAGACAGCAGGCTGCATCTGTTTGTGTGTATTGCTTCTGTCATCCACAGGTCAGATATACTTACGGATAAAATTCACTAGAGAAGAAAGAATACATTCATGTAGCAAAATACTTTGGAACATATTTCAGAAATGAATATGGACTATTAATAGTGTAGATAAAAATGATTTTGTTGTAGGTGATTTTTGATCCATTCCTCTTTTTATGTAGTAGTTGGCCTTAACAGCTGAAGTTTTTTTTCAGGTTGTAAGTACACCTTCATCCTGCTCCTCTTAACTACTAGTTTCTGATGTTTGAACAAAACCTCTGTGATAACTCTCTCCAGTAATAATTTTATCTGACATCTTTCATCTACATGTATTCTAAAATATTTCTCAGGATGACTAAAAGTTACAGTGCCAGTTCACAGGAGTTTTTATAACATAATAGAAACTGTTAGCCACAACTGAAATTATGCATATTGACTATACCTGTGTTAAATAAAATGGAGTCAGAGAAAAGACTGCAGTTCTGGATATTACTTACTTATTTGTTTGTTTGTTTATTTATTTATTCTTGCTGGCTTTATTTTAGCTTGTAGCAACTAACTTTTTTGGGAGGAGTCTCAGGCATGGTGTTGGTGATGGCACTGTCAGGGATGATTATCAGCAGGCAGTTTGGACCCAGACACTGTGTTTTGGTGTAGAACAGTGTTAAGATACATGGATGTGGGATTTGCATGCCTCTTACTTCCAGAGAAGAGAGCTGTCACTAGTTTGTTTTATTTATTAGGATAAAAGTAGCTATTGTACAAACCTAGAGAGCAAGAGGGTGAGTTTTTGCAAAGCATTTGTGGTTCAAAATGGATTATGATAGGACTTTTCCTACCTTAAGGAGAGGAGAAAGGGAAGGAGAAAAGAAAGTGGAGGCATACATCGATAAAATGGCTTGCTCAACATGTCCAGCTTCCAAATGGCATTCCAAAGGTGGTATTAATCTGCAAGGAATTACTGAGACTTCCATATGCTTCATGTTCCAGTATGTGTATCATCTCAGTTTTACTCTGGTATTAAATACCTTGTATGAGTAAAGAGAAGTTAATCAATATGATCTGGAGTTTGTTTTGTATAAAATGACAAAATTAAACACACATAGTCACAAAAATCTAGCAGAGATGGAAATGTTTCCTTAGACTCTAGTACTGATTCTGATTTTCAGCTGTCCAGCTGGAGAAACATGGCCATAATTTATCAGTCTGATTCGGTCTCCACATGGCTTTTAGATATGTATTCAGTCAAGGGCTTATAGAAGTGTTATCAAACTGTATCTTGGTTATAACATCTGCAGCGAAGGGATGGGAATTCTAGAACTACAGGATATCCCTGAGTTCCCAAGTTTCCTTGCAGTGCAGTCAGGACTTGGAGACTACTTCCTTAAATGTCCTTGCAAAGATTAAGAATCACATCCTACATTTTCAGAATTCACTCAGTTCTGTGATATGCAAAAGCGATGATGCCATGCTTGGCAAAGCATGTCCAGCTGGATGTGGGTAAGGGAAGGGCATCAATTCTAACAGTGTCACAAGCAATGATCACAAGTGATTCAAGTGAGGCTCTGCAAGAGAGTAGAAGGTCCATTGGCTCAGGAAAGGCTTGGTGATAATCAGCATAGTTATGGTAAGGATGAATCAAGTATTAGGCAACTGTAGCAAGAATCAGTGCCTGTCCTTCTCAGAACAGCTCATGTATGCTCTAACTTTTGCAAATCACCTCCTGAGCCTCAGCTAATTTTTGCTAATAAAAGATACCTGTTTAGCTCCGGTGAAGATGGATTGGAGGAAATTGTTATTGATTCTGAGGGTCACAGACCTTGCAGCAAAAAGAGCTCAGTATAAGTTTAGTAGTAGAGATGAGGATAAGGAAGGAGAATAAAATGTGCAAGACCATTAGTTCCAGGAAGTCCCAAAAGTCATTTGAGTGGTGGGAAACTCAACAATATATGAAGAAAATTCAGTTGGGAACCAAAAAGGGCTACTTTTGCTGAAGGAAAATTAAAGGAAGATGGATGATCTGAAAGAAATGAGCTCTTTTCAATAATTCAAAGACAGATCTTCTGTGAGGCTTGCAAAAGTGTCTCTTGGATGAAGAAAGATCTCACTGCAGGGGATGAAATAATTTGTGTTCTGAAAGTGCTCTGGGTGGTGAGGGTGAATGTTGTAGTGAACATGCCTTTTTCTGTGTTTGTACAAGTCCAAACTTGAGAAATGGAGAAGTTATTGTAAAATAAATGAGGAAATGAAATTTTGCAGACCTGAAATATGCTCTAACTTCATTTTTGGTTATTTTTGCTGCTTCGGGGAAAAAATAAATCTGCCAGAATTCTTCTGTCTAGAATAGTTCTAACAATGTAGTCTTGGACAAAAATGTAGAAGCTAAATGTAATATAAGTGTGCAGATTTCTTCCATGGGGATAAAATAAGCAGGTAAAAAAATATTTTCAGCATACAATCATGCAAACCCAAAATCTTCAAGAAGTCTGCTCCCTTTTTTTTTTGAGTCCATCATGGATAGAAGCCTGCTACAGTCTCACCCGAATGCTGTTGCTTCTGACGCAACTGTCTACTGCCCACTCATTTATCTCTGAGTTCTCTTGTTCAGGCATCAATGTGTAGCCCACATTATACCTAGTAATCAAATGCACTGTTATTAGCAGCATTATATCAGAATCTTCATTGCCACCCAAAGTAAAATAAAGGTTTGCTTTTCTAGAGCAACAGGAAGAAAAAAAAAAAAAAGATTAGAGAAGTGAAAAGCTGTCTTACCTTCTATATCCAAACAGTGTCCTTAGTCAGTGGTAAGGCAGACTAGTGGTTAAAGAATGACTTAGTTTTGAAAGGGAGTTTTGTGGTTTCCCTGTGGTGGCCCTCAAGGTGAGCAATAGCAGCCCCCAGCTATGTCCTGCAGCAGATGGAAGAAGTAGAGTGGCTGACCAAGAATGTTTGTGTAATAACTGAAACGAGGATCATTTTCTTTCTATGATATGAACCACAAGAGACTAAAGTAGGAACTCCACAATTTAAGGCTTGAGGATTGTAGGGAGACAATACGCAAGTGATCAATAAACATAGCTGTATGAGGTCAGATCAAAGGTCCACAAAACCAGTGTATCGTTTCTGGAAATGGCCAATGGCAAATGACTAGCAAAGAGTGACAACAATCCAGGATGGAGCAAAGTTCTTCCAGTGCATCTTTGACTAATCTAAGTTCAGGAATCACCTAAATCAAAGGTGAAATCTTAGTAAGGAAAGCCCTTGTGCAATGCAGCATCATGAGTAAAAATTCAAATGGGTAAGTCATGAGTACAGGGCTTAGGCCTCAGAGATGTAAGTTTTAGTCCTAGTACTGTCACTATCTTATTAGTGGTTTTGCATGTGTCATTACATTTCTATGTCTTTGGATTTCCTCAGTAACTTTGTCTTTGATGGCTTCTTTAGACAATGAGCTGTTCAGGGTGGACCCTCTCTTTTAGTATGCATACCTGTGTTGCCCTTTACTCCCTTCACACTACAATACCCCAAGTTCTTTTGATTATTCACACGTGCCACAAAGCAACACTACTTCAGTGAGCTCAGTAGGCAGTCTTACTCAATAGGAAACAAATAATTGGTTGGCATCAGTAATGAATATGTCCTTATGACATGACAAGTCAAATAATGCATTGCAAGAGTGTGTGTCCAATTAAATGATTTATTTCCTAAAGGAACTGACCTTTCTTTTCTAGACTGGTGTTAAAAATCAAGAGAAGGTAGCTTTTGCAGCCAGTACACTTGTGTAGAGTTGTGCCATAGGACTGTAGAAAATGGCACTGGCTGGGACCTCAGGATGTCATTCAGGCATTCCACTTCTGCAGTGCAGGATCATTCTACATAATGCATGCTTGTTCCATCTTTGGATGGATCTAATTACAATCTTTCAAAGATAAAAATACCACAGATTCCTCAGGTAACTTATCCACATGCTTAGGTACTCTTTACACTCTTCCTAACCTCTAACATATTTTTTAAACAGTCTTTTAAGCCCATTACTTCTTGTCCTATCCATGTGAACAAAGGAAAGAGTTAATTCCCTGCCTTTCTAAAACTACTATTTATATATTTAAATACTTATGCTTATTCTCAATCTGCTTTGAAAACTTTCATTATGAAAGAAAAATGCATTTCACACTTTGGGATAACATGAGACTTCTATTCTCCCAGTGGAAATGAGATATGGGGGAAAACAAAGAAAAAAAGGAGGCAAAGAATTCTGAAGCACTATAAAAGCTTTTATTCTCATTGTTAAAGGGCAAATTCATGAGGTCACATCCTCAGGCTGAAAAAAAGAGAAGTGATCTCAAAGACAACTCCAGATTGCCAACAGACCCTTACTTGCAGTCTTGTGTGAAATCTAGTCACTGGCATTGTTGGTAAATTGTGTTCATTCGTGGCTGCACCTCCGCTCTTTCGCAAGAAGTGCACGCTTCTGATTTTACCTATGACTTTAAAGCTCTGCTGTAGCCAACAACATATCAAAACTCAGAGTGGGAAAAGCCTAAGGGCAGCTCACTTAAGATTGTTCTCTTCAAATGTCTTCTAAGAATGATAGACAATGCTCACTGAGAGTTTTCCAAGGTGAGCCAAAGGATGAAAAAGATTTTCAAGTCTAAGAAAAGAAACTAAACATAATCTTGGAACAATGGAAACATTTTCTGTTTAAGCTTGAGGAAAGATGAAATGCTTTCTTCTCAAAAATAGGAAATCAAGAGATGAAAAGAAATTCAGAGCTTAAATTCCAGCATGGTTATTCCAACATTTGGTGTAGGTTACATGATAAAAAGTAACTATTTTAAACAAAACTAACACTGACAATGTGTCCCAGTATATATTCCTAGAAGCTATAGAGTTTTGGATATGGAAGTTAAGTGAGCCTAAAATGCTCTCCATTAAATGTTTGGCATATGTTTGTTCAGGAAAAAAAAAAAAAAAAAAAGGTGTTTCTGCTCCTCTAAAATTACTATTGTGACAAATAGAAGTTTGCTGAGAGGTATTGATTAGGTGTTAAAATTTATTTCCTTTATATTACTTTTCTCTATAGTCTGTAGGTATGTTATTTTTAAACCTTTTGTTTGTTTGTTTGTTTGTTTGTTTTCTGGTTTATCTGCATGACCCCAGAATCTGCACCCAGGAACAGTTGCTCATTGCACACAGACAAACCATAGGCACATGCCTGGACACAGAGAAGGTCTTTATGAGAGGGGAAGACCCAGTGGTTGGTAGCTCCATATTATCACCTCCTGATGAAGTGTGTCTGTTCCAGATCACGTGGCCCAGGAACAGTCTCTTCTCCCAGCAAATCTGCCATCAATTCTATTTAAGTCTTAATTTCTGTGTCTCCCAGAAATTATTTGTGTAAGTGAACAAGAGAAAAGTATATGGCAGATAAAGGAAAGGAAATACTGGGTCACCAGAAAAGTATTGTTTAGTTGTTTCAGCTTCACAGCTATTGTTACATATGTCCCATTTTTCGGTTAGAAGAGTAAAACAGGAATCAGAAAGGCAGAGAGAGGCTTTCTCTAACTCTACATTTGAGATGATTTAAGAGTACTTAAAACACCCCAAAGACCTGAACATAAAGACATTACCTATGCGGCAGAGATTTATACAGAGGAATCTATCTCGTTAACACTATTGAATGATTATGGAAGAATCTTACTAGAAGTAATGAAAACTTCTGATTTGTAAACTTGTGGTGTAATTCATTTTTCTATCACACTATTAAAATGACAAAGTAGCACACACAGCAATGAATTTCCCCCTCAATATGGCTGTTTTAGTGAAGCTGCTGTCTCCAGAGGTTAAGGCTGAAAGCAACTGATAACGTGGATGAAATACCAAAGCTCCCTAAACCACATTCTGGTAGAATTCAGTTCACTACAGCCTCGAAAAGACATTGTAAATCTTGGCAAGAAGATACTGCTTTCAGGGAAAGCAGATAAAAGAGCCATGTACTGTTTCAAGGAATAAGATCCAAGCTGAACTATGTTGATATTTTTCCTATTAATTACAAACATTGCAATAACAGAACATATTAAATGAACAGTATTTTAATTAGGAAGACAAAGATAATAAAATAAAATCCATATTTACTAAGGGGCTGTATCCTTCAACCTTTATTCATGTTGAGTTGTATCAATGAATAAAGTGGAGACTAGCTGAATCATTATAAGAAAGTCATCTCTCTCCTGGGAAAACGCATAGTTATAAAAGATGGTGATTTAATACATTTTAACTAGTACACTGTTAAACATTCTTTGTCTCTAAGTGCTGATAATGTTAATCTTGGATGCTGACACTTTTTAAACATAATTGGCTAAGATGTTTTTTAATATAGTTCTACCAGTGGACACTGAAAGGAAAATTATCTTTTGTATTCTAGCAGTTAAAACAAAGTTAAATTATTTTCTGTTTTAATTAACCAGAAGTATACTAAAATGTGTTATTTAGTGACTTGCTCTGATCACAGATATTTATATAAGCATCTAGAAACTCCTGTATAGATGCTAATGCCCAGAAACAAAAAGGCTAACTGCAGAAAGTTCATTTGTTTTTGTCAATAGCTAATTACTTGAAATGACCTTAAATAGATGGATAGTAATGAATATACTGTTTGTTTTTGTTTTTGTTTTTGTTTTTGTTTTTGTTTTGTTTTCCTTTGGGGGAAAAAAAGTCAAAGACAGAACTGCTTCTGAAGCTGTCATCTCTTAGCTGAAACTTTTAGGAAGATTTATCTGTATCTTTTTTTCTGTTTACTATAAGATGTATAACTGATATTATGTAGTGATAATAAGAAAATAGATAGCTTAATTACTTATGCAGCAATTGGTCTGTCACGAATCTAATTACTTCTTGCTCCTCCGTAAGTCATGGGCGATCTCCCAGTACAAGGTCTTGGGTAAAGGTAATTAGTGTTTTCTAATAATCTCCCCCCCCGTTATTCCACAGTACATTGAACTTAATGTGCCAGTTTCAGCTACTGGCAGCCAGAAGCTCTGTGGCAGTTTGCTATTTCATTCTGAATGTGCTCTTGCAGCCAGAAGACTAAATGATTCATACTCCACAAAACATTAACTTCTCGTCCCCAACTGAAAACAATAGGGCTAAAGAAACACCCAGGGAACAACAGCAATAACAAACAGCAGCAGAGAACACAGATCCTGTGTTATGTTCAGCTGCAATAATTCAGTTGGGAAGTGCAGAAAGCCATACCCACAGGAATGCAGTCAAGGTGTTTCTGACTCACCAGTGGAAACTCCACTTTTTTTTTTTTTTTTTTCTGCGCTTTCTTCTGAAGTTCCCAGGAATCCTCTCAGGATCAGGACAATGATCCCAGGATGGGCAACAGTTGCTTTTTTCTAAGGCTTTCTTATAACAAGCCATACATGTACGTTGATTTTCTCAAAGAGGGAGGCTTATCTTGAGCTCAGGATGTTTCCCAGAGAAAGTTCTTTGACTCTTTCTGAGATGGGAATTTTCTGACCCTTGAGTCATACATACCAGAGAAAAGGACCTTCAAAATAAAGCAGTAATGGTTTCACATAATAATTTCACTCCTAATTTAAACAATTTTATATCTGGTCTATATAGCACTGATGGAGAGGAGCAAGATTGATCTCACCTAAGGCCAGAGCTGAACTGGCCTGAGCTCACTTAGCTGGTCAATGGAAAGACACAGGCATATACACAGGGTAAATCAGATCTTAGGCAAGGTGAATTGTTCTCTTCTGTTGCCAGCAAAGGGGATTTGGGGTGAATATATCCTGACATATTGTATGTGCTGAGACTTAGGGAAGATAACCCTTAACTAACATAGCCTTTTCTCCTGCTACCTCTCTTTATTAAGATGCCATATGGGGCTTCTTGGGAAAACAGAGGTGCTGTCGATCTTCAGGTGGGTAGACAGATGTGAAGTGCTTTGTTGATACAGGTTTAAAGGACACCTGCTCTTTAAAATGGGATTTTTAAGAAGGGAGTCTACTCAAGAGTAGGAAATTATTCATGTTGAAGAAAGCGAATTCTTTATTGAATGATTCTATCTGTGTTTTAGCTTTCCTAGCCTAGATCAAGTTAGTAAAGCTAAAGCCCAGGTACAATTGAATCTGGCCAAGGACATCAAGGACTACAAGAAGGGTTTCTACAAGAACGTCAATGACAAAAGGAAAGCTAAGGAAAATGTGAGCCTTCTCCTGAAGGAAATGGGAGACCTGGTTACCCGGGACAGTGAAAGGGCCGAGGTACTGAATGCCTTTGTTTCCTCAGTTTTACCAGTAAGACTGGCCTTCAGGAATTCTAGGTCCCAGAGGCCAGACTGAATGTCTGGAGCAAGCAAGATATATCTATTGTGGAAGAGGATCAGGTCAGGGAAAACTTGAGCAAACTGGACATTCACAAGTCCATGGGCCCTGCTGGGATGCATCCATGAGTGCTGAGGAAGCTGGCAGATCTGATTGTGAGGCCAGTCTCTATAATCTTTTTTCAATCATGGCAACTGGGAGAAGTGTCTGAAGACTGGAGGAAAGCAAATGCCACTCCTATCTTCAAAAAGGGTGAGAAGGAGGACCCAGGGAACTACAGGCCAGTCAGTCTCACCTTGATCTCTGGGAAGGTGATGGAACAGCTAATGCTGGAAACCATTTCCAGATACATGAAAGAGAAGAAAATCATCAGGAGTAGTCACCATGGATTCACCAAGGGGAATTCATGCCTGACAAACCTGATAAGCTTCTATAATGAAATCATCAGCTTGATGGATGAGGGGTGAGCAGTAGGTATTGTCTTCCAGGACTTCCATAAGGCCTTTGACATTGTCCCCCATAAGATCCTCATAGAGAAGCTGTTGAAATAGGGGCAGGATGAGCAGACAGTGAGGGGGATTGAAAACTGGCTGAACAGACAGGCCCAGAGGGTAGTGGTCAGTGGTGCAAAGTCTAGCTGGAGGCCAGTAAAGAGCAGAGTACCTCAGGGATCAATACTGGGTCCAGTCCTGTTTAACATCTTCATTAACGATCTGGACAATGGGGTTGAGTACACCCTCAGTAAATTCATGGATGATGTGAAGCTGGGGAGAGAGGCTGACTCACCAGAGGGCTGTGCAGCCATCCAGAGGGACCTTGACTGGCTATAAAGGTGGGTTGACAAAAATCTCATGAAGTTCAACAAGAAGAGCAGAGTCCTGCACCTAGGGAGGAACAAATCCAGGAACCAGCACATGCTGAGGGCAGCCCAGCTGGAAAGCAGCTCTGCAGAAAGACCTAGGAGTCCAAGTTGAACATGAGTCAGCAATGTGCCCTTGATGCTAAGAAGGCTAATGGTATTCTTGGCTGCATTAGGTAAATTAGGTATCACCAGAAGGTCAAGAGAGGTGATCCTTCCCCTCTACTCAGCACTGGTGAAGTCACACCCGGAGTACTGTGCCCAGTTCTGGCCCCCCCAATACAAGAGAAACCTGGACATTCTGGAAAGAGTCCAATGGAGGGCCACCAAGATGATGGTTAAGGGACTGGAGCGCCTCTCCTGTGAGGAGAAGCTGAGAGAGTTGGACTGTTCAGCCTCAAGAAGAGGAGGCTTAGAGGGAACATATCAATGTGTTTAAATACCTGAAGGGAGGCTGCAAAGAGGACAGAGCCAGGCTCTTTTCAAAGGCACCCAGTGACAGGACAAGAGGCAATAGGCACAAACAAGAACACAAGAGGTTCCGCCTGAACATCAGGATGCACTTCTTTACTGTGTGGGTGCCTGAGCACTGGCACAAGTTGCCCAGAGAGGCTGTGGAGTCTCCTCCTTGCAGGTCTTCAAAAGCCACCTGGACATGGTGCTGGGCAACCTGCTCTGGGTGTCCTTGCACGAGCAGAGGGTTGGACCAGATGGCCTCCAGAGGTCTCTTCAAACCTCAACCATTCTGTGATTCTGTAAATTTTTTACCTTGAATCCTTCTTTCCAGAAACACTATAGTAAATTCACATTCCTGCACACTCCTGAACCTTCTCTCTGTACTCAGTGGCTGGTTCTGGCATCTTTTGCTGCCTTCTACATTGAAAAAGAGCCGTCGGTTAAATGTCAGCTACTGTTTAGTAGCTGAGGCTACTAAATTGGGACTGAATAGTTTCCCCACTGACTGTGAAGACCTAAGTGTCCAAAAATCCTTCCAGTTTTGGGAATTCCCAGCCAGGCCTGTCCTGGGGGGTACAAATTTCAAAAGGTGAATCAGTTACATGTTGTGCATCTTGGAAGAGACATTTCAAGGAAGAAATTTGATTTCTGGCCTTGATTTCATCCCAACCCTGATTCTGTCAGGGGATGTCACATCTTGGCATTTCTGGTGGCTGGAAGTTCTCAGAGAAAGACCAAAACTGGATGCATGAAACTACAAAATAGTTTCTATTTTAAAAGGTTGCTTTAGGTTGCTTATATACAGTAAGATTAATGGTGACCCTCTCCCACAGAGCTCTTAAAGCAGAATCCACAATCTCTAACACCTCATATGTTTATATCAACTAGGTGCTTAATATCAGAAGAAAATGAGTGACCTTTTAAGATCTGTTCCAGACTCTTGTAGATTATCCTCAAGGATATTCTTTGAACTACTCTCTTTGGAAATGAACTTTATAAAAGTAGTCCAAAGTATCTTATGACTATTTTGTTTGTATAATCTGTATCGAGTGGTCAAACTTCATCTGAAGTGTTCAAAACAAATCACTTTTTGTTGGAAAAAAAATTGCTGGTTAACATTCATTCATGAATTTGTTACACAATTTTATTGAAATTTTGTCAACAATTTTCCTTGAAAATATGCACTTTTGAAAAAAAGTAAGATTTTATTTTGATAGAAAACAACTTTTATAGAAGTTCTCAGCTCTAATAATGTGTTCTTTCAAAGTACTGCAAAAAAATCCTCAAGTATTCAAAAAGCTCCCTAGAGTTATACAAATTAGATTATTTCAGTATGTCAGTTAAAAAACTTTGCAGCTAGAAAATTTTGTCTTTACATGTGTGTTGGTTTTTTGTTTTGTTTTGTTCTGTTTTGTGGGCATTACCCTCCTTTTTTTGTGATTTGATTCATTTTTTATGGTTGTATCACATTAAGAATGTAGTTCTTACCACTATTCTAATGATGGCATTTAAATGGGCTCTTACATGAGACAGAGTAGCTGTAAGCAATATCAATAAACATTTCTTTTCTTTGGTTGCTTTTGGAGTTTTTGTTGTTGTTGTTGTTGTTGATTTTTTTCACTCCAGAGAGAAATTAATTTCATATGAACTGCTAAGCTTATTCTGTGACAAACCATGAGGCATAGTAATAAGTAATGGTTATGAATTATGCTTCTGTCAATGAATATTTCAGGGAGAGAACTAATTTCTGCAAAGCACTTTTTGCCATGGTAGTTCATTACAGCTGGGGCATGCTTCCTACTGACATCCACAAAATATCTCATCCTCCTTGAAATCTCTGTTTGGATGTCCTCCTCTCTGCTCCTTCCAAAAACATGACAAAACTTAACATACCAAGAGCATCAACTATCATGTTACCTCATAATATTTATTTATATTCCCCTATCTTTAAATATTTTTATGATTTTTTTTTCTTTTGTGTCTGATTTTATGTCTGAGGATTTTATGTGACCTGTGCTTGTAGAAGACATAACACCCCAGACTCTTACTTTGTGTCTGAGAATCCTAAGTTCTAAAGTAATATTAATAATAGCTGTTACTCACTGCTCCTAATAAAGTCCCATCTATCGGTTCAAGGATTAAAATGTTTCAGCCCATTTAATCTCTGTCTCTGTCTGAGCCTTTTGCAGGTGAATCCTCCTTTACATGCTTAAAAAGACATGGAAAATTTGAGCATTCAGGAGGAAACGTGAATCAGTCACTTAAATGAGAGACTGTTCTCAGCCATTTCTCACAAAACAATTGCCAAACTCAGAGCCGCTGTGCAAATCATGGGGCACAATTTGTCTGTTATTTCAGAATTAACATCTTAATTGGCTATCTTGTTATTAGATCTTAGAAAAGATGTTCTAACATTCTTCAGTATTTAATTAAGATATAGTAAATGGTATTCTAAATTGAATTTTCTATCCTAGTGGATGTGGTTATTGAAAAAATCAATTGAATTGAAATAAATATCTTAATAAAGGCTTTTCTTCTGCATTTGAAGCAAGTTCTGTGCTTTGGTTAACACTAATTAAGGAAATTTCTCTGGAGCCTTGAATTATTTTTATTTAGAACTAAATGTTTTGCAAACAAATACAAACCTTTTTTTTTTTTCTTCTGTATTTGCCTTGCTCTTTACCTAAAACTAGTTTTCTGAAATGAAAATTTCCCGGTTATGACATAGTCACAGATTTTACTTCATTCAACTTGTCTTTCTTACATGACATGCTCTTCAAGTGTCAGGTCAGAGAGATTAACCAATTGCTATGCATAAAAATCCTGTGCCAGATTATTACTGTCTTTGTAAGAAGAATTTGTCATACATTAATTCACAGTTCAATTTCAATATTCTAAAAAAAAAAAAAAATTGAACTTAGATAGCTCCATCAGTGTTGAAGATAATTTAAATTACTATTTTTGAGCCTACTAACTTTATTCACACTGTTCATTACCAGGCTTTTGTCAACAAGTGGACAGTATTTTTTTTCCACTGTTTTGTCACCAGCCAGCTTTATGCTCAGAAATACTAACCCAGAGATTATTGCATATCCTCAGCACTGTACAAGGATATGCAGAATTAATGTAAATCCCTATCTTTACAGAGTGAAAATTTAACATTTCACAGAGCTAGTAAGAAGGCTGGAGATTTCCATAATCTCTTCTTCCATAGTTAAAAGTCCTGCTACTCAATTTCTGCTGTGAAATTCAGTGCGTGTGGGGATCTGGAAAAAATGTAATCTGGAGTGAGAAAAGAAAGAAAGGAACCATTACATATTACGATATAATAGATTCATAAGTGCAACTGAGTTATTAAATTCCTGTCTGCAGATGTTGATTACACACCTTTCCTCATAGCATCAGCATGCTGTAGGATTGTACAGTGATCGACATTAATAGTTTTCAACCTGTGCTTTGTAAACCTAAAAGATTCATGCGCTACTTCAAGAAGTCCATAGAAGGTCACTAAAATCAATAAGCTCACATTTATTATGCAAGGATTCATGCTTCTGTTAAGTATCTGCTTAAGTATTCATGCTTCATCAAGTATCTGAATATTACTGTAAATCATGCAGAGGAAATTATATTTTCTGTGTATAAGAATCTTTCATTTCACTCGTTAAAATCATTATAGAAAGACCCATAGATTTAATAAGATACAGTCAGGAAGTGAGGCAGTATTTCTGAATTGTACTCCAAAGAAAGTATCTGGATCTCCCTGTACTCAATCTGCTAAAATGTTTAAAAAGACAGTTAAAGTATGTGAAATACTTAAATAACAAAAACAGTTTACCCAGTCTTCTTTAACAATCCTAACTGATTTGCATGAAATGACTTTGGAGGATCACTTTCAGTAGCAGATTAAGACCTTTTAAAATGAAAAAAATAGTACAGGCAAAATCCATTATGGTGAAATTTAAAAGTGGTTATAAGAATGTGTCTGTTTTATTTTGTTGGATTTTGATTTCTTTTTCCTACTTCTGATCTCCTTTCAAAATGTTGAAAGATATTCGAAAAGTTGCAGAGTTCCATGCTTACATTTTCAGGAAGACACTTGTGTTTGAAATATCTTTCCAACATTATAAATGTATTTTCTTTTCTACAAAATATAGTAATTATTTGAAATAAAATCAGAAAATATGAAATTAAGCTTTTCATGCTGCAGCAAAAGTTTGGAGGTATTGGAACCTGTTGTGGAAATATTCAACTTATCTTCTGTTTGGGAAGTGGTGACATATTAAAGTTCTGATGAGACAAGAGAAATTCTACATTCAGAAAGGCCCCTGACTGTGGATCCTGGGAGACAAGTTTTATTGTAATAAACAGATCATTTGTTCTAACCATTGTAAAAGTGAATTTTTCTATTTTGTAATCCTCATAACGGTTCTATTCTTGGGTACTTGGGCATATATGTGTCTTGTATACTTTTTCTCGCTTTTGAGTTTTTCCCTTGATTTTGTGCTTATGTGCATCATCTTCCTGATGACTCCACTGTCCTGTATGAACAATAAGTAAAGTAATTGAGAATTATCATGGAAATCTATGTCAGATGATAAATAAGCAATTTGCAAATGAATATCTCATGATGACACTAGTCTAAAAACAAGCCCTTTAAAATTGTACATTTTGTTATGGCAGCTGAATTGCTGGTATGCCAAGGAGCTAACAACACAGGGAAGCTTCAAGTAGGCTGAAAGACCCAATGAAGGAGAGTCACTAGGCTAAAAATACCAGAGAGCATTATTCAAGCGTGATGTATCATTGCAAGGGAAGTGAAATGTGTTTGTTCTGAACTGAAACACTTGGGCTAGCTGTTTATTTTGCAGAGACACTGAGATGTTAACAGGGAGAGAAAAGTTGTTGTATTTTAGGTACATAGGAGTTTTGTCTGCCAGGGTCTCCCATTCCATGAATCAACAAGAATTTTCAGATGTGCAAGGTGTTACCTTTTCATTTTGGAGACCATGTCTGATGTACTGGTCTTGGGACAGGTGGGAGACTTCAGTACTGGGCTTCAGGCAGGGTGGTGTCATCTTGTCCACTGTATTTCGCACACAGGTTCATTACCTCTGAAATTACTACAATACGTGTATGTTCTTAGCCATGATAAAATTGAGATTTCCATCCAGTCCTATTCACAATCCTCTTCTGAGGAAACAATAACAAAAAACAAAGAAAATGATCCCCGAGTAAACTTTCAAGACCAGTACAAGCCAGCAAGTATGGAAGACACAACAGGCAGCATTTATACTGTTAATTTAATATTTGGATTGGAAATTCTATGGCTCCTGCTATAAATCATCTCCTTCATTGTCTGTATGAGGAACCTAGCCAATTAGCTTAATCACCTAATGTTAGACTCTGAAATTGGATGTTTTGAATAACCTTCAGAGTTTCAAATACCTTTTATAAGGGGAAAATGTATTTTCATGCATTAATTCACTTGCATTACTGGACTTTGATATTGCCTAATTACTAATTGCACTGTTTTAAATGAAGTCATAGGCCGTATGTACCACATAGTTAAATTCCCCAACTCTGGTTTACATGATGATGGGGTCTGAGAAAGGGTGTATTCACGCAAGTTCAGTGTCATCCTAATGTTCTGAAGCTGGACTGTATTTAAACAACTTCAAATGCAGAGACAGAAGCTCACATCCATCTTCATAACAATTACCCAAGTCACTTCAAACTCATATGGAAAGTCTGTTGTAGTGCTTAAAATCAAGCCTAGACCTTGCATATCCTAAAAGGAACCCCCTACTTTTTTCTTCATGCTAAAGGTCTCTTCAGTGTCCAAATTCTAAAAGAAAATGAGCTGTCCTTTATGCCCATGGATTTCTCAGAAGACATTTGGTTGTTCAAAATCAATAATAAATAAAATAACAAGTAAGATTTGTTATGTATGTGACATTTTCTCTAACTACAAAAGAACCCAAAGGCGTTTTCTTTTCCTTCCCCCTTGAAAATGTCCAATCAAACAGTTTTGGTTGTCTTTGATTTGAAAGAAATGTCAGGTTTGGGGTTTTGTCCTTCATGCTAGAATTAATTATGACGATCAATAGAGTTACAATCACTTGCAAAATCTTGTTCATAGCAGCTAGTAAGAAAAGAATATTCCTATTATTATCTGGATGATGTGCAAACCTGAAAGTGTGAATTCAGCTAATGTGAATAAAGCTAATAAGATATGTACAAATTTATTTAAATAGCACATCAAT
This sequence comes from Anseranas semipalmata, assembly GCA_013399115.1. NCBI lineage: Eukaryota > Metazoa > Chordata > Aves > Anseriformes > Anseranatidae > Anseranas > Anseranas semipalmata. The sequence goes on from VXAA01002403.1 coordinate 38,897, forward strand.
TTTCTTTTTGTTCTCAAAAGCCTTGGAGAAAAATCAAAGATAAATGTAATAGGGAGATCAGATTTTACATGCCAGTATATGGGCAAATTAAGTTGTTGCTACTCATTCTCTGAATAATGATGGATAATAGCTTCTGATATTTAAGGATAAATGTTCTATGAAGAAAAGGAGAAAAGCTACAAAAAGATTGCATCTAAAAATAGAGGAAGATATAGAATAATAGTATATTGGAAGACAGGGAAAGATTGATACGGTGAGAAGAATGCAAACAATCATAAACTGGATGGAAAGGAAAAATGAAGCAGAGAAGGTACAGAAGACAGATGATGTTAAGGAACAAAGACAACTACTATGATAACAGACCAGATCATTAGCTGCATTTCTATTTGGAAAAAAAGTTGCCTTAGGGGAAAGTAAAAGCTTCACTTAACTCCTCTGGGCTATTCCAACCATTCCATTTCATCAAGGAAATATATTGGGGATTCACAAATAAGGGAAGCTTCTTGTTCCTCTGTGAGTATGATAACCTCAAAACACTTACCAAAATTAAAATGGTGGCTTGGAGTGCCTTCTGCTAGACAAGGATGAGTCCGAAGAGTTCATTTTATTTGCACTCTCAGTTCTGAACATTCATATAATCAGTACAAGGTTTTAAAAAAATTACCATCAGAGGCTACCTGGGAATAATATGATACCACTTCAATTTTTATCAGTCATTTTTCTCCTATGACTTCAAGAAAAAGAATAATTATGAATGCTTCCAAAAATCTTAATTGTTGGTGAACAATAATCCCTACGCCAAGGCAAACATTTTAACTCAAAGACAAAAGGCAATGTGTTTTGGAATAGAGTTTCCAATTGTGCATGCATAAGAGTGTTAATTAGGTACTGCTGAAACTAACAATTCACAGAGACCTCTCATCACACGAATTTTGTAGAAATGTGAGCATAAAATCAGGACTTGAAACAGGTCCATGCAAAGCTATTACTTGACGATGCTTTATTTGTATTCATATCAAGACAAAAACACGCCTCCTTTAATGCCAATGGAATGTTTTGCAGCTCAACTTGCTATTACTTAAGTACCAATATAGAGAAGTAGAGCAGCAGCTGTTTTTTTAGCTGCTGTCATTTTATGTAAGATTTCAATAGGAAGCAGAGACAGCTGGAAATGACTTATCAAGATCTCCTTCATTGTATTTCATTATCACGCAGTGGCACACAGACAAAAATGGTCTGTTGTATTTTGTGGAAATTTTACATAAAGAAATTAGGCAGTATTAGGATGTCTGTGACCTTGAAGTTGAATGATTTCAAGGCTTTTTAAAAGCTTCAAACATCACCATGCAGATTTTCTGTGGCGACTTAGCCGGTGTTCTGGTTTTAAATCTGGCATATCTTTGATCCTTAGAAAAGGTCTGCAAGGGCTCTGAGAATGCCTTGGGACTAGACTCATTTTACTTTACTTTAGCCTGCTAAAAGTTTGGTATCTGACCCAAGCTGATTAATTATTTTTGCTCTGTGGTAAATTGAAAAATATAGGCATTTCTGGAGGACAATTCATCCTTCCCTAAAATAGACGCATTCTGTCTTTCCATCAGTTATAGAAGAAATCTATGAGTTCGGTTTTAGAAGTTGTATCTTATCCTGCCTGGCCTTTAGCTGCTACTGAAAAATGGCATGGATGTAATGTATGTCCTGTTTTGTCTCCGCTAGCCTTTTGTTGATGTCTCATATGCAACAAGGTGACTTAAATGAAGTATACACCATGCAAATGGATCAAATTCCAGTTGATAAATAATTTAGAAGTGATTTAAAGTTTAAAAATTAACCTCATCCCTACTGTTTTGAACATCTCTCTATGCCCACCCCCCTCCCCATCCCCCCCAAAGAAAGTAGATTTGCAAAAATCAGCAAAGCAGTAGTAAAACTTAGTTTGACATAGCACTATTTAATCGAAGTAGTGTCAGCTTCATGATCAGAGAGAAATTCAAACATTTCTTTCTTAAACATTATGTAAGTCATATACTAAAATAAAAACTGGGTGTTCCCAGGTAGATAGGAAAGCTCAAAGCATAATATAAAGTAGAAAAATAAGGCAACGGGGAGGAGGGTCATATAGCAGAGTTATCCTCTGCCCTAATAATGTGCCTTTTAAAAATATATTTTTATAATTTTTCATGTTGGATCTGCTTGCCAAGTGTTTGGGGACTGAATCTCAAGCTAGATATTTGATTATTATGAATAACATAGGGTATTAATTTGCCTAGAGTGTCAGAAAGAGAGCAGGTAAACACTTAACTCAAAATATATTGCATAAATACATTTCCACATGGCTGCCTACTTGTCAGTGGCTTTAATCCAAAAAGTGAGTTTCATTTTCCATGAAACAAACAATAAAATATTTATATATGTATTTGTCTGTTAATGCAATGCCTAAGGAGATAGTCATCAGAAATAGTAAAATGTGTGGCCACCTCTTGAGTTTATTTCCTAAAAAAATCTTGATTTTTGATATGACTATTTGTATATAACACTTCCTTTGATTTATTATTATTATTATTATTATTATTATTATTCAGTCTATAGTTCAAGAAGATAGTAAAAATGTTCCATGCATGTGACAATTCTTTTTTGTAAAAGTGTACGTGTATGTGTGGGCATAGGTTACTACATGTAGTAGTTTGGATACACTCAGTTACTTATTTTGGATACACATAGTTACTTATTTCTAAACATTTATATGATTTAATATAAATTTTTGACACATCTCTGTGTTTGAAATTTAAACACAGACCCTAAAAATCTTATGTTTATTCTTATGTTTATGTCTAATTTAATTGCAGTTAAGATCCAAGGAACATTAGCTGGGTTTGAGGTCTTTTTTCTTTCCTCTTTTTTTGTTTTTTTTTTGTTTGTTTGTTTGTTTTTTTGTTTGTTTGTTTGTTTTTTTGTTTTTTGTTTTTTGTTTAAGCAACCATTACTAATCTTTTTAGGTGCTTGTGAGGCACCTATCCAAGTGTCCATCTTCTGCCACTGAATACGTTTAGGGGACGTGAATCTCAGCATCTGATTCTGCCTGTTCTTGTGCATGGGTAGTCCAGAATGACAGTGTGGCAGCCGGAGGATAGCAGAGCCCTTTGTATAGTTGAGGCAGGACAGGTGGAGGCTCTGGGTTCTTTTTTGTGGGAACAGTTTGTGGTGGCAATCATTACATTAACAAGAAAATAAGAGGTTTTCCTGGAGTGCATTAGTGTTTTAAGGTTGCCTCTGTTAGTCAGTTTATTCTTCAAAGATTTTTAGCTTTTGATTATTGAATTTATAAACACTTTAGAAGGCTCATAGTAATTAATATTAATGGACTATTATGTATTCTATCCACAGTGACCCAAAGCTAAGCATTTGCTATAAAAAGTTAGTGCAAGATATATCAAAAAATTATGTGGATGTTTATTGTCTTTTAAGAAAAAACATCACAAAAACATTAAAGTCCTTGCATGTAATATAATGTAGTAGTCATTCTATGAGCCAAACTTCTTCATGATCTTACTACTCATTACTAAAAGAGGAGCATTAAAAGAACAACATAACATTAATTAAAAAAACAAACCATCAACTACAAAAAGAAAAACAACAAACAAACCATCAACTACAAACAGAAAAAAAAAACACCACACAAACAACCAAACAAAAGAAACAAAACACCACAGCCAAGTGGCAAGTCTGACAGCTTTCCAAGACATGCCAGTCAGAAAAAGTCCATTCAGTGTCTAATCATGAGCTAGCTATGTCCAGTACTTTTCTAGTTTCCTCATTATTATTTATTCTTTGTTTATTAAAAATATTTTAAATAAGAAAATGCTCAGTTACTCCTTCTGGAGTAAAACGTTTTTTTGTGAGTGCTAGGGAACCCTCATGTTTCTTTATGGTCCAGACTGGAATTCCCTGTGCAGTTTCTGTAGCCATTGAGTGACTTTGAGTTACATCACTTAAAATATTTCTGTTAAATGTATTTGTATCAGTATTTTATTTTATTCCTTACAGCTATTTGTCTTTGTAGTTAAAGTGAAGATTGGGACCTTGTTGTGCTAAATAATATAATGTGTCTTATCCCTAAATATTTCTACATGCTAAGAAGAATTTTATAATCAAAGGACAAAAAAATTTCAGGGTGTCATTTAACTCTCAGTTCATTCTGATTATAATGGACTCTAATCAACTGAAGGTAGAGTGAAAAATTAACCTGAAGTGTTACTTCTTCTGAGATTCATTTTTAAAAGGAAGAGTTATTTTTTATTGGTCTTTAAAAGGTTTTGATTAATAAGAGTTGATTCTTTAGAACATGCCTCATCAAAAAAAAAAAAAAGTTTTTTAAAATGATGCTACTTTTTGCAATATGGGAAAACAGGTTGACTTAGCAGCACTTCTGACAGAATAGAGCACAAAAATGCAGCTGAGAACCTGTTTTAGCTTACTTCAGTTGCGGTCTCCCAGTAATCACTAATGTTTATCCATGTCCATCATGGATATTCAGCTCTAAATCTGAGCTATGAATTAAAAACAATTAGGAAAAGAGCAGACATAAGCATCATTAGAAAACAGAGAACAGGAGGTGAAGCAGCAGAAATGGAATAATGGTTGTTGGTTTTGTGTACATACTGTTTAATGCTTCAGTATTCATTGACAGTTCTGCACTCAGGTGCTGCTGCCAAAGAAGGATATCACAGTCTGTGGGTGACACGTGCACACAGGGAAGAAGATGAAGTTATACAAACTTGTAGAACATATGTAAATCATTAAGGCCCCAAATAGTAATTCTCTTCCTGCTTATACTTTCTTTTGGGAGGCAACATCCAACTCTTGTTGGATGGACCTGTGATTGATAGTACAATTTGCTTCATTCACACATCAGTATAGGTGTTGTCTTCTCCTTTTTACACACCTTTCTGTGAGGCAGAGAGTGCAGAAGTCAGATATGCAGTGTTCTTGGAGTGTGTGACGCACTTTGTGCAGGACATACTTTAGCCTTATGTAGCCAGTGTCATCATTCTCACCAGCAGCAATGAAGAAATAAGTGCTGTATGACTCAATCTGAAATGCTGCAACCCACGTAGGAGTGGCATCCACGATCAGCTGCACATATTCCAGCAAAGGTAAGTATTCTTACAGAAACTGTGAGTCTGACCCAATATCTCATTTAATTAATAATTCATCTTGTTTGTCTCATCTTTTCACAAGTTCTTGGCTTATTATGTTCCTTCAGGAACCCTTCTAGATTTCTTGATCCTTTAATTTTAGATGACTGCATTTCAATGGGTATGTGTACTTTCACACTTCTCAACTCTATCATACGAATTTCCACTATTTCACCACCTCCTTGTTACCTGGCTACTTCTCCCTCAGCTGAAGAAGTCTCTTTCTCTCTCTTTACTTATAAGGTTAAATATCTCAGACAGTCCTGTCTGGACCTCTGGCAATAGCAAATGTAGCGCTGCAGACAGCAAGATGCAGAAGCATACTGAATCCAGTTGTAATGTGTTGTGACTCAGCAGTTCAAGTGGGTACCAGTCCTCTTCCAGTCACGTCAGCTCCAGCAGGTGTAGTTTAGAGCAAACATGCCCCCAAAGCAATTTGTGTACTTAATTTACACTAGCACAGAGTATGTGTAGGGTGCAGGTGACTCTAAATCTAATGAACTATGCAATTTGCTCAAAAAAGATTGTGTTAATTACCTCAGAATATAATTATACATATGTCTTATTAAGTAACAGAAGTTGTTGTTATATCATTTAAATTTAAATAATGATTAATCTCCACCTACACCAGATGAAATACAATAAATCATAAATTTACCTGCAGAATTTAAATAGTAGAAGAAACAACTTAGATTTTTAAATACATGGCAAAAGATTAATTTACACTATGAAGGAGTGTCCTTCATCTCTCAGTCAAGGAGGAGTGAGTTTTCCTTTAGACTTCTCTGTTTTTATAGGTTATTCTGAGGGTGAAAGTGAAGCCTGTATTTATTTAATGGAAATATTTAGAAGTTTGATATTTATTTATTTATTTATTTATTTATTTTTCTGATGCTTTAGTAACCTTTATATATGAAGGTTACTTTATATATATTTCATATATATGCCAGATTACTCAATAGTGTTTCTCACAGTATCCTTCCGGACAAAATGTCCATCATATAGTCAGACAAATACATAACACAATGGATGAACAATTGGCTGATGTGTTGGGCTCAAAGGGTTCTAGTAAATGGGGTTACATCAGGTTGGCAGCGAGTCCCTCGTGGCTCCCATGACTCACCCGGGCTCCATTTTAAGCCAGTTCTCTTCAATGTTTTTATAAATGATCTGGACACAGGGCTCAAATGTATGTTAAGTAAGCTTGTGAATGATCCAGCAAGTGCCGGATTCTGCACCTGAGTTGGGGCAATCCTGGGCATACATACAGACTGGGGGACGAGAGGCTGGAGAGCAGCCCTGCAGAAAGGGATCTGGGGGTTCTGGTAAATGGCTAGTTGAACATGAGCCAGCAGTGTGCCCTGGCAGCCAAAAGAGCCAACCGTATCCTGGAGTGCATCAAGCATGGCATGGCTAGCCAGTCGAGAGAAGGGATTGTCCTGCTCTGCTCTGTGTTGGTGTGGCTTATAATAGGATATAAAACTATTAGAGAATGTCCAAAGGAGGGCTACAAAGATGGTGAAGGGTCTAGAGGGGAAGATGTATGAGGAGCAGCTGAGGACACTTGGTTTGTTCAGCCCAGAGAAGAGGAGACTGAGGGGAGGCCTCATGGCGGCCTGCAGCTTTCTCACGAAGGGAGCAGAGGGGCAGGCACTGATCTCTGCTCTCTGGTGACAGTGACAGGACCGGAGGGAATGGTAAATGGCATAGGGAAAGAAACTGAATTTTCCCCACCCACCAAGGATCGTTCCTGGAACTGGCACACATCTGAAGTGAGAGAAGATCCCCATGGAAATTGAAGTAGATAGAAGTGAGGATGAATGCTCATCAAAAAGGACAACTGAAAAGATATGTAGACAAGATTCCTGAGCAACAAAGTGGAGTACCTAGAGATAGCAGTGCAGGAGGTGAAACAAGACACTGTAGGAAAAATACCATGGGCATGGACACTACAAAAATAACAAGGTGGCAAAGCCCTCATGGTACAGAGCATTGGTACTCATGGGCATGGTGATTAGGAATGTAGAAATGCAATTGATTGTTGTGGTGTCATATGCCAGATTAAAGACATGATAGACTGCATAGAGATAAAATGGAAGATAGGTCATAAAATAGAGTTTGTTTAGGTTGAAACAATTTTGAGTGGTTAAAGAGATTCTGCTAGTTTAGTGCTGGTTATATGTTAACTTGGAATCAAGAAATAAGCACTACAAGAATCTGGGTCTTAGATAGAAACTACGACTTTCCAGACACAGAATGAAGAAGATATATAAATAGTAATGGTGAGAGCTTACTGTTCCTGAAAGTGTTTAGTCAGAAGACTGTTGCTTGGCCAATCAATTGTATATTATTTTAGAGTAGTAGAGTTGTAAACAAAGGGGACAATAAAGAAGACACAGCTGTAGAAAACAACCTTAGATAAAGTATCTGATAATTGTATAGAGCTGTGCCCCAAGATGTGCAGAGAAGTGTTTTGAGCCTAAAAGGACAATGCAACATCTCTAAAAGCAGGGACTTAACAAAGAGTGAACAAAAAGAAAGAAAAAGAAACTAATTTCTTGGCATTTCTAAGTACAGATATAAAGCAAATTTTCCACAGAAGTAGCTGTAGTGGTTTTACCCTGCCGGGCAGCTGAACAACACCACAGCCGCTCTCTCACTCCCCTTCCTCAAAGAAGAGGAGGAGAAGGAAGTATGATGTAAAGAAAACAGGGTCTCTCGCAGGTTGAGATAAGGGTAATTTAATTAAAGGGAAAAAAAAGGAAAGAACAAGCGAAGGCCGCGCAGAAGCACAGAGGGGAAAGGGAAAAAAAATTATTCTCTACTTCCCCATCAACGAGCGGTGTTCGGCCACGTCTTGGGAAGCAGGGCCTTAATACACATAGCGGTTGTTCGGGAGGACAGACGTCTTCACCACGAGAGCCCCCCCCTCCTTCCTTTTTTCAGCTTTTATTGCTGAGTGTGACATCACATGGTATGGAATATCCCTTTGGTCGGTTTAGGTCAGCTGCCCTGGCCATGTCCCCTCCCCACTTCTTGCCCACCCCCACCTACTGGCTTTGGGGGGGTCTGGAGAGAGTCCTGGTGCTGTGCCAGCACTGCTCGGCAGTAGCCAAAACACTGGTGTGATACCAGCGCTGTTCTAGCTACCAGTGCAGAGTACAATGCTATATGGGCTGCTGCAGCGAAGGTTAACTCTATCCCAGCCAGACCCAGTACAAGGAATTGAAAAGAAACAGGGAAAAGATCTTCCTCCTATGTAAAGCAAAAGAATTACAAGCAAATCAGATACGAAGTTGCTATAAAGTTTAAATGGGACAAGGTTTAAGTATAATTTAGATATGGTCCAAAGCTGAATAAATACTTTTCTTTCACTTTTTAGCAAGGATAATGTTGACAAATATGAGAAAATGGGAACGTGTCCATTGGTTTGGTGGATATGGAATTCAAATTTAACTACTTGATGTAGGATTAAACCTGAGGACCTATCTTAGTCTTCTGTTAAAGGTTGTCCTTAGGACTATGTCAGGACTAGACTCTCCTGTCTGGACTATACTGACAGTTAGCCTGAGCTTGCAGACTCCGAATCATCAGAATATAAAGTTCATAGCACATGAGACCATACCTGAACATACTCAATGGATTAACAAATAGCTGGACATGCCAAGAAAGGCTTCTACTTGTTCACATAAGGCAGCCCTATGGACCACTTGAAGGTAGAGAGTGAAGAGAACTTGAAGTACAGTGTTCACATTATGTCTATAAAGGTTGTTATTTCAGCTTGATAGAGATGTAGCCAATGCACTTGATGCAGACTAACTGTTCCCATCCCAGAATTTTGCTGAAATTGGCAAATGGAGTTGTGAGGGCAGTAACAAGGCTTCTTAGTAAAACGAGCTATCATATTTAAGAACAGGGATGTTCTGTAGGCAGCTAAAGACTGGTTTTAAGTATACAGAGATAAACAGAAAATGGAATAAAATTAAATAAAATGCAACATCTCACCAAAGGTAGTTTGCACAGCTACCTGCTAGCTTTCTTTAGTAAGGTAAGTAATTCTATGACCACAGTGAATGCATTCCATCCATTACCTGAATTTTTGTAAGGTGGTGGGTATAATGTCAATGAAAAAAGTGTTAGCTGATATGAAAAGAAGTGTAAACATTTTGAAAAATCACAAAAAAAGGTCAAGACTTCATGACTACTAGTTTTGTTGAAAGAGAAAATATTGCAATAGAGGAAAGGTAAAGATGTGTCTTGGGGCCAAGTTTGTTATTTTCACAATGGCACATGGCACAAAAAGTAAAAAAGCACTAACAAAAGTTGCTGATAAGTCAGTATTGAGACACCTTGCCAAACAGAACAACAACAACAACAACAAAAGAAACACAAACAAACAAACAAACAAACAAAAAAAAAACAGAAAATTGGGTGAGAAGACAAAAAAGGTGGTAGCAATACAAATGGGATGACAGTAATTCTACAATGTTCAAAAATGTGCATCACCATAAAACATAATTTTTAGATGGTTTGGCTGAGACTTGCACTGTAAACACGTAGTTGATAATAAATAACATATAATATACACATGCACATATTAATTCATCAGAGAAGGCTATGTTTTATGATTTCTCTACTATCCTTAAAATAAGCTGGTGATATGCTTCCAGAAGAAATCAGGTAGTACTGCACGCACATATAAAACCACTGTATAAGTACAGCTGAGATGAGATACTTGGACAGAAATGTTCTGATCCACTGTGTTTGCTCTTACAGTCTCATCTGGAAGGCTTTATGGTGTCCTTTGTGTATATAAGAAAGTTCACTACAACTGGAACATAAATGCAAAAGCACTGTAGCATGGTTTGAGGAATTTCAGGAAACTATAAGAGTGAAAGGTTGTTCAGTATGGCACAGTGAAGGATGAAAGATGGTATAATTCCTCCCAGTAAATACAGTATGTCAGTAAAAATTAAAGAGGGTGCAATGTTGTTTAATAAGAAAAATACATGAACAAAGTGTCAATGAACCATGCATCAACACACGCTGGGTACAAACTGACTGGAAAGCAGCTATGAAAAGAAGAACTTCAGACACTGATAGACAACAAGCTGACCATAAACCAGCAATGGGCCCTCAGGCAAAGAAGGCCAACAGCAACCTGGGTGGCATTAGGAATAGCATTGACAGGAGGTTGAGGGAGGTGATCCTTCTCCTCTCCTCAGCACTGGTGACAGACAACTGGCGTGCTCTGTCACTGGACTGAGCATTTTCTTACACATTTTCTTGTACAACAAATTAGCAGTGGCAAAAATCAAGCTTCAAACACCTAATTGTCTTTAAGAGAGAGCCAGAGGAGTTTATGAAAGGGATTGCATAACATAGTACCTGTGTCATCAGGTGTTGTGGTTTGACCCAGCAGGCAGCTTGAGCACCACACAGCCGTTCGCTCACTCTCCCCCTCCCCCAGTGGGATGGGGGAGAGAATTGCAAAAAACTCGTGGGTCGAGATAAAGACAGTTTAATAGGACAGAAAAAGAAGGGAGATAATAATAATAGTGATAATAATAATAATATGTACAAAGCAAGTGATGCACAATGCAATTGCTCACCACCCGCTGACCGATGCCCAGCCTGTCCCCGAGCAGCGGAAACCCGCCCCCCCCGGCTAGCCACCCCATATTAATAGGGAAGGTTAACTCTATCCCAGCTGAAACCAGGACAGGAAGTCTCTCCCAACCTTATGTTTCTATGTGTCCAAATGAAGACAAAAAAAAAAAA
>VXAA01002403.1:49881-66691 GCA_013399115.1 Anseranas semipalmata
AAAAAAAAAAAAAAAAAAAAAAAAAAAAAAAAAAAGCAAGTTTTTAGTGAGGCTGCTGAACAGTGAATGAGTCACAGGCTTGCTGTGAACACTAGTGTTTCTAGGTCTTTTAAATTGCTTATTTACAGCTCAGCAGGAGCAAGCCAGAGACCACTTGTAGAAGCTTACACAAGTACATTTCCAGCACAGTTTCAGAGACTTTGATTTCATCAGAACTGGGGGATGGTCACGGTGTTACATCCATCTTAAGTATCCTATGAGAGGCTGCTGTGTGAACTAATGCATTTCATGGAGACTGGTGATTAACACTTACAAATGCTTTAAATACAGATGCCAGTAACCCTTATTCTGCTGTTTCTATCACACTTGTTTGACATGAGAAACCAAAGGTATTCTGTCAAGCAATACAAGGACAAGGGCAGCTATCTAGATGGGTCAAGAGATCCAGTAGAGAAAGAGATTAAAATGTTTAAAGAGGAAAAGGATCTTTTAGAAGGGTAGACCTCAAGCACTATTCGGCAGGCTTCATGGTGGATAAAGATAATTTGACTCGTGAGTTAATTGCGTTGACTAGACCTATAATAGTAACACCATCATATTTTACAGTATCCTTTTGATTTTGACACTCTTGCCTTTAGGTGGTGGATCCCCTGCAACCATTTAATTTAAGTGGTACATAACTACCTAACTAACATTTGGGTCTTCTAAAGTTTCTCTCCTGCCAGTGCTCAAAATATGACAGTGGATGACAATATTCCCACTGAGCCATGTTTGGCATTGCTACTGGATATGTCTACCCTTCCCTATGAAAGGATATCTTGTCATATACGCAGAACCACCATACTCAAGTTCATCTTTATGTTGGTGTGATGTCATACTCAGAAACTCCTCTGCCCATGTTTCCTGCACAGACACAGTGTCCAAATATGAGCATGTGGCCCTTTGCAACCTCAGACACTCTTCTAGTATAGAATGAGACAAGATGATTTTTGAAATTAAAATAAACCAAGCAAGAGAAAAATAAATGTAGGGAATAAAAAGTTACGGAAAGAAGTTAGATTAGATGACTTCTAAATACATCAGCAAAAATACAAAAACAATTTAACACTAGAAGAAAATTGGAAAAAAAAACATTGGAAGAAATATTTGGTGAAACTTTTCACAGTCATTAAGTTTTTCAGCTGCATAAGTTCTTTTCTGAAGTGAGGTCTAATTGACTGGTATGAATAGATGAAGGAGGTTTGAAAAGAAGAACTAAAAGGAATATTTTTTTTCTCTGGATTTCAAGATAATGTGAAGAAGTATTAATTCAATCATCTAGAAACTTATGAAGTAAAACTTGTCTGGGTAGGTATCTGTATTATTGTTCAGGAAATAATCTATGGTTTTGTTTTTCTATTCTCACTAGTACAATGAAATAAAAACATTATATTTAACCCATTACAAGGTAACTATTTGGTTATTTTTTGACATCAACCTATGCAATATGTAAGACTGCAAATTGAAAATATCTATCTTGACCAGTTAGACTGGTAATGAGGGACAGAAAAGTCAGAATGTTAAATTTAGAAACTCTGGCATTTTTCAAATGTGTTCAAGTCCAAGATCTTCCCTTGCAATCATCCAGCTAACTCTAATAATCCAAAGTGTTAAATTATGCAAAAGGGAATTAAGAAGTATAAATAAATGGATTTGTTTACATTTCAAAAATTATTATTAGAATGAATCTCATAATGCCTTTCACTGATAATGTTTTCAAAACTGAAAAAAAATGATGAGGTTCTTTCTTGTCTTCTCTTTCAACCTAAAACTTTCTCTCAAAATATTCAAAAAACTAGTCACAAAATTAACTAAGAGGTTTATATCGATTTCAATTGCTGTATGGGACTTACTGTTCTTCATAAATCTTATCCTGTTTTTCACCTTGTAACCAAATAATTCAAGTCTTTTTTCCAGTGTCATCTCCCTCTGTACTTCGCTGTGCACATTTTCTTGACTATTGGCCATGCTACATTTATTATATATTGTCACATTTATTATATATTGTCATATACACAGAGATTTTCATCAGAATAATCAGTGTGAAAATTTACTTGAAAAAAAATTTACTTGAGGGATTAGTCTAATCCCTCATGATCTAAATCTTCTCATTCTGAATAGGAGATCCACATCCCATTTATTCAAGGGTTCTGAGTATGCGAAAAACACAATTTATGTTCTCACCTAGTTCCTATATTATAATTTAGGTGATGTGTTTGATGTCTGTAGATTAGTACAGACTAAGGGTTCTACTTTATCTACTGCACTTTACCTATCCCATTTTAGCTATGTTGTCTCACAATATGATCATAAAGTCTCTCTCTACAGTTGGTGTAGGAAGGAAAGGTAAAAAAAAAGGGAAAAAGAAATATATCTCAAGAGAATCTAACCATTTGAAACATCAGAAACCACTGCCCTACAGTAGCAACTCTATTTGCTTTTGAAGAGAAAACATAGTTCCTTATATTTTTGTACTTGAAAAAAAATGCAGAATTTATTCCAGACCGTCATGATAAAATAAATAGTATGAGAAAGTACATCATATTATGGTTATCCTTTGATATTTCATTAAAAAATCATGCAAAATTACAGATCTAGGAGAAATAACAATGATCTGGAATAAGGAGGTCTGTATGCCCTTAGAAAACAAGTTGAATACATGGACTGTTTTGTTGCTTTTTCTTGTTGCCATACTAGTATTGCCAGTGCCAATAACAATAACAACAATTTACATTTGTATAGTCACTCTTATTTCAAAACACATGGCAGATCATAGGCCAAATTATGCTTTTGGTTATGTGGCTTAGTAAATGCACAGATGCTTCCATTCCAGAGTTGTACTAGAGCAATTTTATCTTTACTCTTCACAAGGAATGAACAGTGACAATATGAAACCCTCTTTTAGTTGGGATGGAAAAGTAGTGTGGAGACCCAGAAGAGAAAGATTTATTTTATTTTATTTTATTTTATTTTATTTTTTAATCCAGGACTCAAAGAGACTATTTGAAAAGCTTAGACAGAATATATATCTAAAAAAAAAAAAAAAATGCATTTTTTCTCTGAACAGGTTATACCAGATAGCAAATATTTGTTGTTTGTAACAGCTTCTTCATCAATAACTTACATCACAAAGCTAACAGAGCAATCTTCTCCAAAGGCTGAATGGTACAGGCATAGCAAGAGCTCCTACAACTAAAAGACAGAAATTTGATAACAACACTAGTATTATATGAGCTAACTTCCTGCCAGAATATTAGTGAAAGCAACCCCAGAGGCATCCTGACTTTAAAGCCTCACCTTGGGTTATTCAAGTGTCTTTTCTTGTGAATTGTTCTGAATCAGCATGTTTTCTGGACATCTCATCCTAACGAAGCACCAAGCACTTCAACTCTTTTCACTGATTGGCTGAAGACCTGTTGTAAAATACAATGTCATTTTGCATCCTCCACAGCTGGCAGAATTTCCATATCTGGGCTCTCAGCCTGGAGTTTGCAAGAGTATGCTGTAAATCTGGCCAAGGGCTTTTTGGGTTGATAGAAGAAAACACTCTTTTATTTCAGATTACATCACTTTTTTATATTTCTACCCTGCATCCGTTTTACTGCCAGATAAAAAGAGACAAACTGACCAAAAGGTAATGCTTCTTTTTTATAAGAAGTTTTCCAATTTCAATTTCTTTTTTATCTTTTCACACTGTGATGATGAACAAGCTAAATACATTTTCCTGTGAAAGTGGAATGTGTGTCCGACTGAGCATTTCCAGATCAAAACATTGGCTTCTTTAATGTAGGAAAAACTCCAGGCCTGGAAGACTAGAATTGTCAGATGCTGATTCAGAGCAGACAGTTTCTATCTTTGATATTTCTGGAACTGGAAGACCTAGGTCCTCTCTGTCTTAGAACATTCTGAACACCACTGTATAATCAGAGAATAGCTTTATGCACCATACCATCATAAGAATACTGCCAAAACAATTAGTTTTCCGAATGATCTGACCCTTTCTAAAACTAAGACAAAAACTAGAACACAGAAGTTTCAACATTAAATTGATTTGCATGAATCTTCACTTTTTTACACCAATTAAGTGCTATCATGACTTGAAATCTATAAACAGATGTGAAAATCAAGTCTATCATTAGATAAGAAAGTAAAGCAGAATATTATAGCTATGATAGTAAATATGTAAGAATTAGTAAAAGAAACTTAGATCATCAGAAACAACAATGGTGAGACCCAAGTAAAGCCTACAGAGTTAACCATCTCCCTTTCAAATTCCCACCTTTTAATAAACATAACAATGTCTTTCAGCACTATGACATCTGAGCATTTAAGTTTGCATCTAACTGGCTTGCGCGATCATGATTTTATTGACTTGCTTTCTGTCATGTAGTAGTGGTCATGAAGTTGTTATTGATCTGCACCTGAAGCAAAGCAACATCTTTGTTTTCTCTCGGAAAGTAGATATCTGTGACCTGGAATTATCTCACCTAAATGGAGCATTAAATGATGTGCCTCAGTTGGAAGTGCTATTATTTAGATATCCTGTATAAAGGATGGGGAGAGAAAGGTTCTTCCAGAAGGCAATTTTGGGTTGCTTTCTGGAGATGTTAGTATAGGATATTTAGGCTTCTGACTTGGGAATTTCAGAGAAGCTAAAGTTTAGAAATGCACAACACCATGATGTCTCAATTTCTGTCAATAAACGGAAGGAAAAGGGAATGTTGCTGTTTACATTAAAAAATCTTTTCTTCTTGATGGCAAAAGTAATAATTATGCCTTAGGCATCCTTGCATGGAGCACGGATAGGACCGTGGAACAAGTGCTGTCTATTCCGAATGTGACCCACTAGTTTTCAAATCCAGGAAAGTCTCTAACCTTGCTTTATTTACTGATATAGATATAGCCATATAGAGATAACAAGGTGTTAGAGAGACTCTTTGAGACTACTTTCTCTGCTTGTTATTGGAGAAAGCTACCCATATTATTGTGGAAAACTACTCCTTAGCTGGTCTTGGCTGAGGAAAGTCCCACTGCAAACTCTCTGCACAGTGAACAGGGTTAAAGAAAGAACATCTGCCACAGAGTTGCATGAACCTTAATAGAGAGTAAAACAGTAACTTGCCAAAAGCCTATTTTGTTTGTTTCTTTTCCTGCATTTCTGTGATCTACAGCTAAGACCCACCTCCTGCTCACATAGAGCTACCTTCACATGCACATGCATTCAAAATGATCTTAGTAGGCTTATAAATGTAAACTGAAAAACAAGACTTTCAGGCAATGCCACAGAAATGATCTAGAAGTCAGGCAGTACAGCTGAAATTGGGTTACAGTTCAAATAAATGACACAGGAGTGTAAATTGCCAATTACTCTGTGTTTGAATAAATGTTAACATCAGCAAGCTTGCTTTTTTTTTTTTTTTTTTATGGACAGCAAAATGCATATATTTGATAACTAATTTCAGTCATGTACAACTTATATGTGCTTATTGGCAGAGCTGTAAAGCTGGATTCATAAAGCATTTAAGATACATACATCTGGACATACACTGGTAATTGCTCAGCAATTAGAAACTCTCACTAAGTGCTAGATTGGTTGCATAGAAATAGCTATCACATTCAGCTGAGGCACGAAACATATATGAAGTCTCAGTGTCAGCTCCAGAAAGTGCTCAGCATGTGCAGATCTATAGGATACATTAATTTTTGCAAAGACCAATGAAACCACAGTTCAGGAGTACATTAACAGAAGGCGAACATCTTGTCTTTTTTCACTGCCTACATTGGCACTTCAGGCACCAAGGAACTACCAATTATTTTAATTATCTTCTCTCTGCTAACAATAGTGCTTGACTTCTTAGGTTTTTGAAGATCATTTTCTGGAAGACAGATACTTTGTAAACGGAGCTAGTAATCTGGGACAAATTCTGATACTTTTACTCATACCAAGTAGTAAATTGCTCTGGAAGTAGTTGTGGCAATTTTTGAAGAGTAAGGTTGCTAGCAGCAACAGGAGAGATTTCAGGCCCCTTCTCTGAATCAGCAAGGCAGAAGGTAAAACCTCTTTGGATAACAGTAGAAGCATACAAAAAATTACTGTTTAAATAATGTCTTCCAGTGAAGGATGCATTTAAAGTACCTGACCCATTTGAAAAAGTTGCTTAAGCAAGTTCCATCTACCAGGAATAAGAATGAGGTTTTAAGAGCTGCTCAGGGGTGTGATGAAATAAAAGTAATAAGTAGACTTCAATCTTTCCAGCTGTTGACATAGTGACACTTAACTAGTATATTTGTATACATAAGAAATAGAATGCACATAACCTGATTAATTCCTTTATTTGGTTTATACATTAGAAAAATAGACTTTTTAAAACTACAAAAAAAAATCTGTGGAGTGCACTGCCTGATGTGTAAATGTTGTTGGTCTTGGGAGTGGCTGCATATGTTTTGCTCTGAGGGTTTTTTTTGTTTGGTTGTTGTTGTTGTTGTTGTTTTTGTTGTTGTTGTTTTTGTGGAACTTGGATGAAGCTCTTGTCGTTGTCATCAGTAGTAGACTCCATACATTTCAGTACACAGAGATGAGCTGAAATAATATCATGACCTATAAAAGTTATATCTACAGGCTTTGGCCAACAATCCTGGTTTAAGGTAGCTGTGGTTATTATGTTCTTTATCCTTCTCAAGGAAAGAGCAAAGAAGTCCAAGCTTCCTCCTGCTTAGGCAGAGATGTGCAGGATGTTATGGAAAGGGAAGAAGTTGAGAAGAATTAAAGTCGAAGGCTGGAATAAACACAGCATAGGGAGAAGATAGGGACAAAAAGTCTGTTCTCTTGGTTGTCAAGATATCTGTGATAAAATATACATCTCACATGCACATACACACACATGCTCTGATTCTGATGGACGTTTTTGATCAGCTACTTCCCTCATGCATAGGTTTTAATTGAAAAGCTTAACACTGTGATTTACTTGCTTGATGAGGCCTTAGATTTGGAAATTTGGTTCAGTTCCTTATGTATCTGGAATCAATTTGCAAACTAAAGCTCTGGCTTTATATTTTATTTACAAAGATCCCTGAAGTACAACAGGTTTCAGAACTAATATTTTAGTCCACATTTAGTTCACACATTGATTAGTAGATTATTATTAAAGACAAAAATCTGTTACTGTCCTCTGGGGAATGGTGATATCATAATAAGTATTTTTTTTTTTTTACACTGGAAATGGAATAGGAAGACAAAATACCAGATTCTTTCATAGAGTGAAAAATGAGATGAGGAAAAAGTCAATCAATGTAGTACTTATTAATCCTATCTGCATATTAGGAGAACATAACACTTGTTTGGTGAATTCTTTTTGCTTCAGTCTAGTTCACATCATGGTTGAACCAGGAATTTCTAAGTCTAAAGGTCCAATTAGATACAAGTTAGACTAAACTAAATAGCCAGGACCAGTAAAGGTTTGCTTCCTCTCTAGGATGGATGCAGAAGGAGAATATTCATTGATATGGAGGTAAACATTCTTGCATCAAGTGTAACAGGCAAATTTTAGGACTAAGTCTTATTGGGATTGAGAGATTGGAAGGACAAAATAATTGTTATACAGATGTACCCAAAATGATAAATGGGCATATAAATCATCAGCACATGAAAATCACAGGTTTAGTCCACGTATAGTTCAGGTTGCAATGATATTGATGACTGATGATCCCTCTATAACTACTAGACGTTAAAGGCCTGAAGTTCTAGAAAAACCACATTGGTGCAGTTTAATGCGCTGATATATCTCCTAAGTGATCAGCAAAAGTTGCCTTCTTTTGCTTTAGAGAAAACCTGAAAAAAGTTTGCTTTTGGAAGAATCATCAACATTTTTTTTCATGAAGGCTGAAGAGACTGTTGGGAGAAAAAAAAAAATGCAATAGTTTCAGTGTTAGGCTGAAAATCTTGAAAAATATTTTTTTTCTTTCTTTTACTTTCTCTGATCACTCTCTTTTTTTTCTTTTTTTTCTTTTTTTTCTCTTTTTTTTTTCTTTTTTTTTTTTTTCCCCCTGGTAACATGCTTATGTGCTTAACATCCTGAAAAAGAGCTATTCTTTTTAAATTTCATCTCGACAAACTGGAGTTGGACTGGGCAGGACTGGGCAGGACTAGTATTTTAGTAGCTTGTAGTCATTAAAGTGATTTTTCTCACTCCAGATTACCCCCAATGAGGATATTATATATTAACTTATTGTCCAGACTCTCTTTAAATTGATAAATAGAAAAAGATCCTTCTTAGAAATGGCTGACTTCATCCTATAAAAAAATAGCTAGAAATGGCCTTAAGAGGCCATAGATGCCTCTCTCTCTCTCTATTGACTTCAAGAAAGACTGGATGACTATGTTAGCTGCAGGCATACACTTTGGAATGTCTAGAGATAAATGGAGTGAATTCCAGAGCTTGTTTCTGTTGCCTACCATAGTAACTTTTGGTAGGTGAATCTAGAAAATCCAAGACATCTCCATGGGGTTTTCAGTACTTAAAGGGGGATTATAAAAATGATGGAAAGCAACTTCTTATACAGTCAGATAATGACAGGATGAGGAGGAATGGTTTTAAACTAAAAGAAGGGAGATGTAGATTAGATGTTAGGAGGAAATTCTTTACTCAGGGGGTAATTCTTTACTCAGGGGGTGGTGAGGCAATGGAACAGGTTGCCCAGAGACGACACAGTCCCACATGACATCCTGATCTCTAAAAAGATACGGATTTGAAGGGTGGACCATTCGGTGGATCAGGAACTGGCTCAATGGCTGCACACAGAGAGTAGTGTACTAAACTACAGTTCTCATATTCTGTTCCTTTAAAATATCTTAATTTCCATTTCCAAAATAAATAAATAAATAAATAAATTGTAATGTTATGTATAGTCAACCTTTTATCAGAGTTTTAAAGTCAAATCAATTGATTATTTTTTAAAGAAAAACTATCTTAAATTGACCCATCATGAAGTTTGTTACTTGAATGTCTAGCAATAACCATTCTTTCTCCATCTCAAAAGCAAATTATTATAATTTCCATCTACCTTCAACACTCCTTGTTCTGTAGCCATTTGCTTTTTCAAACACAAATTCTTTCTTTTTTTTTCCCCATATTTAAAGAAAACTAGTAAACTTTCACATTTAGACAGCACTGCACGAGAGCTCAGAGAAGATTAGAGGTGATTACCATGATTTCTGAAGGATTACCTCAAGATGTCATAGAATAATAACATATAACACACAGTTTTCCTGGGCAACTGGATAACCCATCAAAATGTTTAATGTAAAAGACCTATACTGGCAACCTAGATTTCCCAGGAAAGCAGTACAGATATGTGAACAAAGTGACAATTTTAAAATGTCATTTTGGGAAAGATAGAAGCATAAACATCAGCCAGAACTTGGTAGAACCTGGGATAAAAAAATTGCTCATGTGGTTTGTCATTTTTCATCATGTATCTACCACTGGGCAGGAGCAGTAGGGGCTCTTTTGTTGTTTGTATGTTTTGTGTACATGATACAATATGACTTGATTTGCCCTGATTCTGTTTTGCGCAGGCAGTTTGGTTCACTGGTAATGTGTAAAAAGGCAAACTGGCCCTCTGCCAGCATGTGAGTCTCATACTCAGATCTCATTCACAGTTATGCTACTGTTAGTGCGTCTCCCTTGCTGTCACTGTAAGTATATTGTTCCTCGTCCATATGCTGCTACATGATTCTTTATTCCTGTCAGTCCTATCTCTCTCTTTGACATAATCTATGTCTCTTGCTGTCTCCTATGTTCTTCCTTTCTTATTCCTCTTTCCTATCTTTGTTTCCCCTTCTTCCTTTTTCTTGCCATCACACATCCTTCCTTGTCACACATCTTTAAGAAAGGAGTGTGGTTAATACTTATCTGTCCAAAGATAAAGAGAAATGTAGGGGTGGTAGTCAGTCCTCCCATCTTGTGCTCTCAGGAGGGTGATGCTGGATGTGGTTCTGCTCAGCTAAACCTCACAGGGAGACTACCCATTGCATCTTGACTTTCATATTCCTTTCATATTTTATTTCATGCTTGAACCCAGAAATCCCACCTCCATTGTATGTTATCAGTCCAGTCCCTGCTGGTTTCTCTCTTTTGATGTTGCTTCCACCTTCATTAGCCTTCATTCCTGAACCATATGTTATTGGAGGTATTAAGCCTCCTACTTTAAAGGACTACATATTCTACTTCAGGGGGATGTACTAAGTCATTACGTCTTCTGTAGAAAGAACATAAAGAAGCAGGTTGGTTGGTTTTCCCTCTATATTAGTGGATGGAAAGTAAATGGGTGTTATTTCCAGGAGCCCGTCTACACATAGCTCAGCAGGAGCTCTGAGTACTGAACAGAAATGTCATACAGCAAACAGTTTCTCTCTGGTACTCTGCTGTATATGGTAGGAATGGCATTGTACTGTCTGTGAGATAGGAAAGGAACAAAAATCCAGTGGCAAAATGTCCCTTAAAATTACTAATGTTCCCATATGGGGACCTGTATCAGCCTCCCCAGTAACATTATGAAAAGCTGTGTTTTACCCATTTTTTCCCCCAGATTGCTTGGTTTCAAGCAACCTGCCTTGCACACTGATTTCAACCTAGAAGAACCCTGAGCAGAGGTGATCATTTGGTTCACTAAAGCAGCACAAGTTTTCTTTCATTGTTTTCTGTGCTACCAAACCAGAATCTTGTTGTTTACCCTTTGATCATCATCAGGCTTCTTGACTGTAAAGGAGCATGTTGCAATATAAACAAAAGGAGGCAATGATGCACGCTTACTCAGAGACTTTATAAAGATATTATTGTTTGGGCACACATAGAAGGAATTATATATATCCAGATATCTCCAATGAAAAGGTGAAATGGATAAACTAACAGTTGCACACAGACTCCAGTTCTGTCACCAGGTTCTCAAGACTCATGTTTAGAAAGCCTATTGATGACATCGCAAGTTTCAGTTTCTTAGACTTAGAAGCCAGAGTCATTTCTTGCAGTTGCAGGATGTCCCTATGCTACTTTGACATATCTTCTAAGAATGAAGGAGATGGGAACAGTGTCTCAATGGAAGACACTGGGTTAACATGGAGAAAAATGAGTATAGTTCAGCAGATTGATTAATATACATTGGCTAAGGACTGCATTGCTATATACTCCAGCCATTATAAATGTCTTACTTTATACACATAATCCTGTAGGACTGTTTGCAGAATAAAATCGAAGCACCTTCTGCACTACTGAAATAGAGTAACAGCTTTGCTCTCTCCTTTGAAAAAGATATAATCATTTCTTATCATTATTCTGTCTTTACTTCTTTAATAAGATGATAGCCAAAAAAAAAAATGAATCCATTTTTGGAACCCTGGAAGAGCAGAAGATGATTGGAGTTTATTTAAGTAATTCTCCAAATGAGCTGTTTGTTAACCTTACAATAAGAACATGATGACATCAAAACTGAACCTTCTATCTGAAAAATAAGATGTTCAGTACAGGGTCTCTTGCCTTCGGTTTATTTGGAAAAAGAGATTCTGGAACTGAGTAATACTTGAAAGACAAAAGGCATAAGAACCTAGTTTTGAAATCTTTTTGAGTATTATAATCTGTAGACCTTCACAATGAACCTGAAAATCACCACTATACAGAAAGTCATAGCTGTTAGAATGACTATGGGTAATTTAAAGAGAAGTGTTAAATCATAGACTGGTTTAAACATTACAAAAACTAGCTCTGTATATTTTTTGTCACCGAAATAGAGACGCTTCTTTTAACAAGTGTGGATTTGGGGCTGAAAGGGATGGGTTTGGCTCTAGGAGTCAGTAGACAGAGAAGAATTTTCCACACACGTGGTTGCAAATACATTTGGAATGCTTGTCTCTCTTTTTTTAAGCTGCCAAAGTGCAAGGGACATGGTGGTTGTAGGCTACATTACACCTTGCAGTAACACAAAAGCGACATTCTCTTCAAGTGAGCTTTGTGGCACAAATAATGAACCACCATACCCTTTCTCTTCATTGCTCTCCTTCCCACACAAGTGCCAATGATTGTTAACTAGCATTACCAGGAAAATGTTTGTGAGTGAGGGGAAGCCATCCTGCCTCCACTATCCTTCCTCCCTTTACCATTCTCATACAGCTTCTCCCAGCAAGTAAAGCACAGGAAGAGAGGGAATAAGAATCAGGGAGTGGAGCAGACATGCAGCTGGCAGTCATGAGCTTCAGCTATGAGGGCTATAATACCAAGTATTTCTTTTATGACATACATGATTGGCCCTCTTCTTAAGTAATATAATGGTAATGCTCTGGGAGTATTGCCAAAGGCTTTAGCATAATCAGTGACTTTTGTGTTTCTGGAAGACAGGATATACATGGTTGTATGTGTAGAAAATTCAAGAGAAACTCAGACACTTTCATCTTTTTAAAACATTATTACTGTGACAGACAGAACTACCAAAATGAATCAAGGTCTTAAAATTCTGTAAGTGAATGCCATAGGGAGATTCATCTCCTCTGCCTCAGAAAAGAGATGGTCTCAGCTAGTCCCCTTGGACCAGATACATGGTATGGTTTTCTATTTTAGTGTAATTGCTCTCAGAAGATCATTTTAGGGTTGTTAGGGTTGGATTTATTTTTTTTTTTCTGTTTCTGTCCAATGACTATTAGGGGAATTATCAATCATACATTGACATCTACTCTGTATTTATTTCTTACCATGTTAAACTTATCTCACCTTTTCATTGATATGTTTATACTGATGTCCTTGGGAGTAGTACTCACATGAACAAGGCCTAATAGTCAGACAAAAAATTAGACACTAGAGACAATATTCACCAAAAGTATAAATCAGCAATATCTCAATGACATTGATGGGACAATATCAAAGCTCCAAACTGCAGTAACATTAGTTCAGGTAATGCAGCAAATATTAAATAAATCATAGGAAAGATTAAGAAAAAATATTTATCTCTCTCCTGTGCCTACTAAAGCAGATTTCAAATTAAGTCGAGAATTTTATGGACTGAATATTTGGCCACTTGTAGATAGAATTAGACCACAAATGCATATTACATAATGTAAGCTCACAAATAGCTGTCACTTAATACCTTTGACCACATCTGTCAATTAGAGTTTTGCAATTCCTGGGCTGATTATGACTTTAGCTGTACAGTAAGTCATCCAGATCCCAGCCAAGGGTGTGTGTGTGTGTGTGTTGAGGATATCCAGGATAACCTCACAGAGCTGGATTATGCCACACAGGATTCACCAATTCCTGCTGAAGCAGCAGTTGGAAGAGTGGGATACCTTCAGGCATCACAAAGGGAACTAGATGCTTATAATTAAGGAAACGAATCCTGCCCTGTGGATGTGTAACAGGAAAATATGAAAGAAAAGTTTAAGAGTTTCTGGGAACTGGGAACCCTCAGCATCCTAGACTCTCGGTATGAGCTTCTAGCCTTTCTAGTCATTAACGGATGACCTAGATGTAAAAAGTCTACTTCTATTTCAGATATTCATGGTTATCCTGCCTGGCCCCTGGCCTCTCTAGTGCCAGTTTCCCACCATCTCTGTATAGTATCTGCCACTCCTATGCAGACAGATTGTAGAGCACTTAGAATGGCTGTAGACATTTATGTCATGTCCCCACTTACTACTCTTTTTATGGACAGAAATCCTGCAATGCTTACACAGGGAGCTAAATTCTCAAGCCTTGCTTAACACTGGTCAGGAGCATATTTTGTTGCATTAAGAGTTCTGTTGAGATTGCATAAAACTTTCTGTTTCCTTTCAAAGAAGAAAAGGAGAGAAGCAGATTTTCCTCTGAGTGGCTAGTGTTGCAAAAACAGCCCCAAGCAAGGGCCTGAATCATAAGTCTACTGACTACCATGGAAGAGGTACACAGGATAACCAATTTCTCTTGCCAGAATTATTTCTGTTAACAAAGTACTAAATATTGATTGTATGTAATACCATCCTCCCACATGAGTACCACAAACACTTGACTATAAAATCATGACTCAACTTCCCTTTCTGGGGCAATGAATATGTACAGGGTTTTTTTTGTGTGTGAAACAATCCCAGCGATAGAGACCTTTAGGCAGATTGCAATGTAGGTGCCAGGACATTTATATTTGATAAGCAAAAAAAAGAAGCTTGAGTTTCTAATCTAAATCAAGAATAAGGACTTGAACCACAGTGTCTCGTATCCAAAGAGAGTGCCCTCAATATTGATGACCTTAAGGCAATGAAGAAGCTCTCTTTGTCTCTGACCTGAGTACTGGAAGCCAGCTAACCTTTCCTGTTGAAACTGAGACAGGAAAAGACTTCCCAAAGAATGCCTGATTCTGATGACTCACTTTTTCCAGCTCTACATAATTTTGCTGGAAAATTACCAAGCACCTTATCCTTGTGTATCAAATGAGGGGCTTACCTTGGCATGCTCCTTTTTTCCTGTACTGATATTTCCTACTCCCTCTGGGAGCAATGACAGGGATAACCAGTGACCAGGGGGAAAAAAAGGGATTCTGAAACCTTAAAAGAACGAGTCAGACTGTCTGTGGTAAGTCTTGTTTGCAAAGTGTGTTTCTGTCTTTCAGATGAGGATAGTCATCTGGTTAGCCAGAATTTCTCTGTTCTTCTTGCAGCTCTTTCAAAGTGAAATCAATGCACTGAGAAAGAAAAGCTTCATATTCCAGTTCTATAGAAGCTGTTTACCACCAACACAAACACTGGTCATAAAATTACCTTATCTTAATTCCTACAAGGTCACATGACCCCTGCTACTACACAACACCCTTTCCTATCGGCATTCTTAAATTAGTACTTATCAAATAGCCATTATTGATATGAAAAGTAGTGCATAGGTACAAAAATACATGAAGGCAGAACACTTCAACTAATAGATGGAAGGTGGCAGGTTATTAGAGTACATACAATATAAATATTTAAAGCCAATGGACAAGAATAGAAAGAGATGACTCAGGAAACCTAGACAAAGTTTAAAGTCACATTTTGGTTAGAAATCAGTTTTAGCTATATATCTGTAACCAGTTGCCCCAAGCCAATTATTTTACAGTCATGTTTTCGTATCTTACATAAATGCTGGTTTGCTTTCTCTTTGCTTTGGAAGCAGCATGTCAGGACAGTATTGTCAAATTGTCAGCAATGGTGATATCACAGTTAATTATATTTGTAGATCTCAGATGTAAAATCATTTACTTTGCAGTAAAATACTGATTTTACAGGAGAAATAGCAGAGACTAGATGCAAAGTGATGTCCAAAACCCAGATAGAAAAATTTCTGAGAAATAATGGTTTACAGTTCTGATAAGCACAGGTGTTTTCATAATAGCAACCAGTAAAACAATCCAAGACAGAAATGTAATTTAAAATTGATTATCTCCTTTCAACATTACAGCTGAAAGCATGAAAGCTGTGTATGTCTGTGCTCACTCTGTTTTGATATGACATCCAGCTGGGCTAAGCTTTTTCTGAGTGAGCTGCCCTTATAATCCACTCAAATCAGTATATTCATAAAACAAATGAGGATTAACAACATCTACTGCAGAATTACACAGCTTCTGTGGCTTCTAGGGTATCTTTTTTATTTCAAATAGAAATTCTGTTAGTTAAGCAGTAACTGTGGGCCCCCCAGTACTTGAAATATAAATATTTGAAATGTGATGTTATGATCTTAGCACTAAGGAGCTTCCAACCAGACCTGTGCATACTAGTGTGGGGGAAAAGAGATGTAATGTGTGGAGGGATGTAGAGAGATGTTACCAAAGTGTCCATGGCTTAAACAAAAGCCTCGGATTTTCTCAAGTGAAAGCACAAATGTCATTTTGAACAGCTTTTGCTCATGTTACCAAAGTACAAGTGAGCTTCATACTGTCCATCATGAATGAAAACCCTGTTCAGATCACATTGGTTGCAATTGTGCAAGCACAGGTGGCAATACCAGATGCAAGCTCTTTAACTCTCTTGGCACCACTGCAGTTTTTCCGTCCATAGTGGAGGAATTGGGAGTATCAGTATTTCACAGACTGGCAAGCTGCTTCAGTCCTCTCTGCTGTCCCCTGTGAGGAGGATGTCTTCCTTGGAGCACTGTACACAGCAGCTGCAGAGGCAGTGTAGATCTCTGATTCGGGTTAATCTCTCATGCCTGATGGCACTGGTACGTGAATCCCGGTCTAATGAACAGTTCCCAGCACATGAGGCTCTAAATTGTAAGATTACTCTAACAGGGAGGGAATGTACTAGGGTAACTAAAAGATATGCTTTCTGAGACACAAGCAGGCTTTAAAATAGAGGTGTTCAATTCCAACAGTTGCTGCAAAAAGATAACTCTGTCCTCAGCTGCCTTTGCAACCACTTTATGTAGTGGAAGGCACTTTAAACATCAAAATAGGCATTTTTATCTTCAGCTAGGAGAGACCCCAGATAAACTGTTATCCTTGTTTTTTGTTTTTTTTAATGAAGCTTCATGCTATTTTAACCCCCCGTCTATCTTCGTACTTTTTTTTGCATACACATTATATCTTAGGATATATATACAGGAATATGTATTGAAAAAATAAAGAATGATGGAAATTTTAAATCAAATAGAAAGTTTAAGACCTCTTCTGTGACTAGCTGGTGATTTACTTTTGCAGTTGATGAATACCCATAATGAAGATCATGTTAACTCACAAAGCAACTGGGTAACAAAACACTTACTTTTACCAGAAAATTAAACTAATTGAAAAA
>VXAA01002404.1:0-64576 GCA_013399115.1 Anseranas semipalmata
ACCATGTCAGAGGCCTTACAGAATCTGGGCAGATGACATCAGTTGGTTTCCCTTGTCAACTGATGCAGTCACTCCATCACAGAAGGCCACCAGATTGGTCAGGCACGATTTGCCCTTGGTGAAGCTATGCTGGCTGTCTCGGATCACCTCCTTGTCTTGCATGTGCCTTAACATTACTTTCCAGGAGAATCTGCTCCATGATCTGCCCAGGCTCAGAGGTGAGGTTTGTAGTTCCCTGGGTCTTCCTTTCTATCCTTTTTAAAAATGGGAGTGAGTTTCCCTTTTTCCACTCACTGGGAACTTTGCTTGGTTGCCGTGACTTTTCAAATACATGTGTGTAAGTGAATGAACATGGGAGCAATGACACTTGGTATTGTTGCATTATTTGTCCTGTGTTCAGCCATAGTATATGCTGCTATAAAAAAGGGGCCCAGGCCAGGGGATCTGGGATGTGTAACTTGGAATTCCCATGCTTTTGTATTTTTGAGACTTTATCCTACTATCACACTTGTTCTGACAGAAATTAATGTGCCCCTTAGAATGCACTTCAGTCTTTTCTTTTTCCTTGAGAAGGTGTGCATTGACGTGCTTTGAAGCTGTCTTGATAGAACACAATTATTCCTCACAGACTTGTAGTGACTTTTTATGTCTCTTCATAATCATGGACTTGAAATGATGGTAGTTTGAGAACTTTGTTATACATCAGAGTTCCTCTCAACAAAGCACAGGAAAGTGCGTTGTTTAAAAGATGTAGAGCAGTCTTGAAGTTGTTTACTTGCAGACCGCGCTGTGTATGATCATCTTCTATTAGAATTCCCCTATTAAAGTCTTCACTTAGCTTTGCATTCATGTTGTAGATCTTCTTTTCAGGCTTGTTGCCTTGCTTGGTTAAACACTATAAGGCTGATTGTCATCTTGAATTTTTTTTTTGAGAGACCTTGTATGGTGTTTGGAATTCATTCCAATCCATTTATGCTCTCACACAACATCTCCACCATATCCAAGTGCCTTTCCTCTGCCTGTGAAGGAAGAGTGCTGCCACTTGAGATTTGCTTTTTCTCTCGTACTTTCCGAAAGGAGGAGTGTTCGGTTTTGAGGAGGTGAATTGCTGATTTATGTTAGGAGACATTGAAAAAGAACTACACCTTTTCCGCAGAGCAGAGAATGGTAATGTTTGTGGCAGTCTTCATGTTCTGTAAATTTTTGCTGTCCAATTGCAGACCTCTTCCTGAGAATCTCTCACTGCGGTATAGCTTTTTGATTTGTTTTGAATATAAAATTACATTGTGCCTAATGTGGATTTGAGACCTTATGGTAGATCTTGTACTAGAGCTTAAGACAAACTATTAGGTATTATGGTCAGTGCTACTGAATGACTCAAAGATGAGAACCCTAGTATTTTTTACAAGCTATTTGATTCGTTAATCAAAGAAAATAGAAAACTAAGTTGAAATTTCTTGATAAGACATTTAGGAAGATTAATTCTGTCATAGTTTCATTTAAAAAGTTGGCTTATTTCTGATGATACTTCTTATGAACATTCATCTTCCCTAGGAAATACACTCAATGTGGAGCCCAGTTCTGATAGTGTAAGACTGAAAAGCAGAGTACTTCTTTCTGCTTTAATGAACGTCACTTCACTTATAACTGAGGTTCTTTCTGAGGCCCCCTAACCAGCGGGGTGAGAAAAGTGATTTACTTGAACTACATCCTTTATAGAAATTTGAAATCTATCACTGTTGTAAAGGTAACTGTCAAAAGCACACTGGTGAGAATTTATTACGGTGTTACTTAGAAGTTAATAAAATATTTTGCTGCACTGATTCCCATCCTAGTTTATGTATTTGGAAAAAACACATTCTAGTAGTCAGAAGTAGCATACGGCCTTTGCAAAACAGATACATAACTGCATTTTCAAAGAAGTGCAGGGTAGACATGTTGGGTTTTATAAAATATTCCATTTCCCAGATTGTTTCATTTTTTTTTAATTTATCAGAAAGTGTTGAGTGCAAATGCATATTGTGCATTTCCATGAGAAGCTTTTGGGAAGCTTATATTTGTTTTTCCCAGAAAATCTGAACAATCTCTAATTAATCAACCAACTTTTTTTTTTTTTTTTTCTCCTGCAGGGGAGGTATTGCAATCATTTATGTTAAAATTCTGTGATTTTTCTGGGTAATGGAAACCCATGACCATCCTGGTGCCATAGTAGATCAGAGGAGGAAAAGGACTAAGGTGAAGAGAAGACTTTTTTACTGTAAGAGTGGCCACACAAGGTCAGAGGTTGCCTGGGCATGTTGTGTAGTCCCCGTCCTTGGAGTCATTCAGAACCCAGCTGGACACAGTCCTGGGCAACGCACTGTAGGTGACTTTGCTCTGGGCAATGGGGTTGGACTAGATTATCTCCAGAGTGCCTTCCCACCTCAACTGTGCTGTGGTCCCTGTTGATGACAATGTTACTCTCGTCAGCCAAATGGACTTTTCACAAGGGCACATAAATCTGTTTCATTTTGTGGCAGCTTTTCATGGCAGCAGTTTCCTTTTTCCCATCAATACAAATGAGTTACTTTCAATTAAAGATAAGCATTACAGTCCTGTAGGCGTAGGAGACAGTGGGATTAGACACTTAGTCCACCTTTCTTCCAGTTTGAGATGGTGTGATTTCCTGACACTAATGCCTGAGAGTCATTCCTATATTCTAACACAAAGGGACAGCCAAGACACCCCTCCACGTGTGTATCTCTGGTTTAGCTATCTGTGTGGATATGGCTGTTAATTTATGTCTTGCGCTGTTCCCTTTTACCTTGTGTAACAAATGTGTTGGGACTGGAAGGATGCTCATCCCTTAACTACTCAGCAACCCGCCCCCTTGCAGTAGGCGGTCCCTGCAACTGCCCGGGCTTCTCTGGGAAGAGCACTGGTGGAAGAGGAGAGCCGCAGGGGGGGCAGTTTGGAGACCGGCTCCTTCGGAGTTTCAGGCGCTGAAACAGTGCATCCCTTTTGGGCTAATCTACAGTTTACTTCAGCCTTTGTGCTGACTAGTGGGGCTCTCCTTTACTGAGATATTTGGAGTCACAGGCAGTCCTAAAAATGAGTTTATTTTCATTGAAAAATCTGTCTGCAGCAGACAAATACACAAGCTTCACCCCAGCCTGAGTTCCAGACGCATCTCCCTAGCTACTGTGGATCATACCTAATCAAGGGCTTTGTGTGGCATATACAGCTGTCTAGGGCTTAATAAGATTCTTCAGACAAATATATCATTTCAAAAGGAACACAGTCCATGGATCAGCTCAGAGCTTTTCAGCATTGCTTGGAGTTTGTCCATAGGGTCTTCTACAGAAAGTCCTGAGTTTGTGTTTCATAGTATGTTAGCCACACAAGAACCATCTCCAGACATGAAACCTCATTAGCACAGCAGCATGCTTGAGTTGCTAAACTCTGCTAAGAATCTGTGTTCGTGCTGATAAATGAGTTTTGGATCCAGTCTGTTTGGAAAAGCTGTGCAGCCCAATCCTTGAAGGTTTTATCTCCTTCCTAGCAGAAGCAGGTGCGCTGGGGGGAAGCTGACATGTAACCTCCTATCCTTTAATACAGGAGCAAACAGAGGCTTGTTCTCTGTTCATTTCTGGGTGTACTTGTTGAAAATGACATGAATGTGAGAATTTTACCATTTGACTTGTGAGTGCCTTTCACACTGTTACAGATCTGCATGCATGTTGCAAACTAAACCGTACCTGCCATTTCAAATTTTCCTCCATCTGGAAGCTGTTTTAATCTGACATTTTGGGGTGGTGCTGGGGGGTATTTTCCTTATTGACCTTCAGTGTCATGATAAGCCATGTGATGATGTGATTTTTGGTACAGCTTGCTGTGAAATTTCAGCATTTGATACCTTTTGCCTTCAAGAAGCACTTGCATGCATGTGTGTAGTCTTGCGTAGTTTCTGTGTATAGAAGATACCCGTATTAATGTGTAGTACACTTTTTCAGATAAAAGTATTTTTGGGGAAAAATGCCCATGAAAATAACAGTATTTGCAGTATAGAAATGATGCCCTTGTCATGTCTCTTGACGTTTGGAGTGTGTTTTTTTTATTGGTCTTCTGGATGTTGTATCTCTGCTTAGCTGTGGTGACATTTTTGGGGGGTAAGCCTAGATTGTCTTTCAGATGCTAAAAGTGTTTCTTTTGTGTGTGTCGTTTTATATATATTTGATGTACTGTACAAACTATTTAGCTTGCGGATGGTTTTCACTTTTGTAGTGAAACTTCTTGGGAAAATACATTTCATTTTCATTAACTGCAGCTATAAATACAGCAGCGGAGACGCAGCGAGAGACGAGCTTAATGTTTCCTGTTGTGATCTTTGAGCCAGGATAGACGAATGAGTCATTCATTCAGGTAGCAGAGCTGATCACGGGGGATTTCAAGGAAAGTACTAAACCCTCTCACTGCGCTCTGCTCAGGCTCCTGACCAAGGGTGCCAAGCTCAGGCTGCCCAGGCCTGTGGCAATGCAGCCTGCTCCGGCAGTCGCCTGCTGCCGCTGCACCTGCCATCCCCGATCCACGCGGTAACCTCTGAAGTCCGAAGCGTTGCTGTGCGAGGCGGGAGGACCCCGTGTCCGCGGCCCTGCTCTCACGGCCGGGGAGGATGCGGGACTGCTTCTCTGGGGAAGGAAGCGAAGAGTGGTTGGGTTTGTAAAAATGAGCGCTCTGTTTCCGTGTGTGTACACGTGCGTGTGCTGCAAGAGTTTGGACGTGTTTTGCATGCTGCTGGTGTTACAGGATGTGGGGTTGCTGCTGATTTTCAGCTGATGTCTCCACTGCTCTTTTTCCTCTCGCGACTGAGTATCAGTTCCTGCCCTTGTCTGATCTACAATTACCGCCCCCTGTAACTTATGCCTCCTACTTCTTCTCACAGAAAAGTAATGACTTCTACTGATTATTTTCCTTATTTCTTCCCACTTCCTCAGCACCAAGCCTCACCAGCCTCACCGCCCCAAGAGGGGCAAATGAAAATAGCAACAAAATTACTAATTCTTCTGTGGCAGCCTCTTATTGCTGCTGTCAGTGCTCTGCCCTAACTCAGGTTCCTGTGGAGAAGGGTTAAAGCCCAGGCAGCTGCCAGGACCTTAACATCATCCTGCACAGGAATTTAATAACGCAGCTTTTCAATTGCAGAGAACTACTGAGAGGAGGTCTAAACACAATTTTCCTATGTGCTGTATTAACAGAGAAGAGCCAATCCACTTTTTAATTAAATAAATGCTGTTTAAATCATTATTACGTGTTGTTAAAAAAAAAAAAGAAAAAGAAAAAAGAAAAAGCTTTTATTGGCTTGAAAACAGTTCTGCAGAATTAATTGCTTTTTAAGCGTAGCATTAAACTTGTTTTTATTTGTCTGAGTAATTTTGAGTACTTTTCTCTGAAACAGTAATAAAAATAAATCCTACACTCATGCTGTGTTTAAAGCAATTTTGACAAATTTAAACTGGTAAAACGAAGCCTATTTTGTTTCTCTAATAAGACATTTATGAGGAGTGTGGAGTGCTCCATCTAAGCCTGATTTCCAGCTGAAATCAGGTATGACGGAGCTTGCCAAACTCATTGTGTTCAATCTGGTTAGCAGAAATTGTTTTGGGGCTTCTTTCTTATTTGCTAAACAGAGTTCTGACACTTCCTGGAAAAGGGCTGGGATGAATTTTTAATAGTCTGAAAACATCCATATGAGAAAACATGGGTTTAGTGTTAATTCATTCAAGGCTAAAATCAGAGATGGCACCCTAGTGCTGAAATAATGTTTCCCACCACAGGGATTTACCTCCTGTCTGCTCTCTCACACCCTTTTAATCCCTCTCAGCGAAAGCTGTGAACAACAAATGGTACTTTGCACTTGTTCAAGCTGCCTGATTTGTCTCCAGTGCTTGTTGTGGAACTACAGGTCCACCATCAACAGCTGAGTTGGGCTCCGGGGACAGCTGCCTTTCAGCAGGGCCAGATCCTGCTGCTGTTGAAAGATGTGCTGGAGCTCAGGGCTCAGCAGGAGTCATAAGTGCCGTCTGCCCCGAGCACCGCCAGGCCACGGCTAGCAGCAAGGCTGGCGGACCACTAAGTGCCGAGCTCCTGCGAGCCACCACTTCTCATGGAAACCAAGAGCTGCACGCTCCGGTGGCTCCTCTGAGCACAGGGAGCTGAGGGCTGGGAGCGCCCGACTTTCACAAAAGCACACGAGCCCCTGTCAGCTGCTAAAGGGTGCCTTGCAGCTGTAAGGGGCAGTTTCCCCCATGTTGTCTTCCTTCACCTGGAGATTCTCTTTGCAAATTTCCCTTTCTTGCAAAGTGTAGGTCTTTTTTTTTTTTCATAACTCCACTTTGCACACTGACTACGTTAGTTCTCTGGGTGCTGGTGCTGTGCTATTGGGTGCTGTAATCCTGCTTCCTGCTTGTAGACAAGAATCATAGAATCACAAAATATCCCAAGTTGGAAGGGACCCACAAGGACTATCAGTCCAACTCCCGGTTCCACACAGGACCACACAAAAACCAGACCCTACATCTGAGAGTGTTGTCCTAATGCTTCTTGAACTCCAGCAGGCTTGGTGCCATGACCACTTCCCTGGGGAGCCTGTTCCAGTGCCTGACCACCTCTCGGTGAAAAACCTTTCCCTAACATCCAGTCTGACCCTCCCCTGTCACAGCTCCATGCTGTTCCCTCGGGTCCTGTCACTGTCACCATAGAGCAGAGATCAGCGCCTGCCCCTCCACTCCCCTCATGAGGAAGCTGCAGGCCGCCATGAGGCCTCCCCTCATCCTCCTCTTCTCTGGGCTGAACAAACCAAGGGACCTCAGCCGCTCCTCATATGTCTTGCCCTCTAGGCCCTTCACCATCTTAGTAGCCCTCCTTTGGATGCTTTCCAACAGTTCCATATTTTTCTTATACTGTGGCGCCCTTTGTAGCCCTCCTTTGGACACTTTCTAATAGTTTTATGTCCTGTTTATACGGTGGAGCCCAAAACTGCACACATTACTTGTAGAAGGTAGGTTGCTCATGATTTGCCTGAATTGAGATGTAGAATCCATGGTGAAACTCAGAAGGTGTAACCATATACTTTGATCCCCTCTCTAATTATAAAAAGTAAACATATAGGAATGTTTGTTTTTACTGAAAGAAAGATCTGGCTTGACTGAATACCCAAGTGGGAACACTGTTTTTCTCCAGGTCTGCATATGTTCTCTGACTGTGCCACCACTCCTCCCAGGTGTTATGGCCGCCATTCAATCCTTATGAGCCATGGTGGTTCAGATGTGATTTGGTGCTGCTGCGTGAGAGGAAAGGTGGCCATAGCAGTAACAGCAAGATTGTTCTCAGATGATAAAAATCAACTGGCAAAGTTTTTAAGCTTGGTGGTGCAAGAAATATTATTTATTTCTGTAGACTCAGCGGTCTGTAAAATGATACATTGCTTCTGAGTTCAGCAAGGTGAATATCTTGATTAATCAGAGCTGTCTTCTAATGGAAATGGGGTCTGATTATTTATTATTATGGAAAATGTGTTGGCTCTTTTCACAGATAAAGTAATTTTGACTTGGACAGGAGCTCATTTGCTTTTAGAGGATAATGTAGCTTTTTTCTTTCTTCACACCACTAGTTGTGCTAGCTGTTGTCCTTAATTCTCTTTTAATGCCACTTCTATTCTCCAGATCAGAAAAAAATTCCTGAGGACACCTGGATTTCCACTTTCTGGGGTATCTTCCTCAGAACTACTCACTCTCATCCTTTGTCTACTTTTGCATACCCATGTATTTTTGATATTAATTTGTCTTATTTTGCTGAGTGTCAGTCACAGGTTTTCATTCTTCCTTTGTTTTTATTTTTGGTGGGTCATCTCACTTTCTGTTTTCACACCATCTCCCACTTATTATTCCATGAGCTCCGATACTTACCTTCCTCCATTGTCTGTTCCTGATTTGCTGACATCTTTGCTCTTCTTTTCTTCCATTTCAAATCTTCTTTTCTTCATTTCCAGGGTGTCTGGAGCACCCCAAGCTTATCCTTCAAGCCAGTTTCTTCTCTGCTCCGTTTCCTTTTTTATTCTGGCTTAGTTGCCATATGTGTCCCATTCTCCTCATCCAGGGATGTGATATCAAAGTCTTCTTGTTTGCAGGTTTGCAAGCTTTCAGTGCATCCTACTTTCCCTCTTCTCCCATACCTTTTCATTTCCCATCCAAATTTTGCTTTCATCCTCAGCTGAGGCTTTAGTCTTGGGATCTTTTCTTCTGTGTAACCTGTTCGATTATGCTTCCTACATGTGCATATTCTGGAGTGGGCTTACCAAAGTGTGACTAGTCATTGTAATGGTCTCCTCTTCTCTCTAGGTCCTATCTTCCTCTGCTTTAGCAACCACTTAATTAACTTTTCCTACTCCTACCCTTAAATGCAAAAGCGAAAAGAAAAAAAAAAGTAAAAATCCCAGCAACATCTCCCACCTTTAAACTCACATGAAATCCCCACTGTGTTTCTGCTTTGTAGACTTTGTCAGTGGCTATCTTATTAGTGAGCTTTTGTTATGGCTTCAAAGTACTCAAATGGGCTTTTATAGGGTTTATTTCACAAGCCTGAGTTATCTGAAGGGCTGAGTTCTTTCTTCCCTCTCCACTGGAGTAACAGTGCTCCTAAGTTGCAAAGAACTGCCCCTAAATAGCTGGAGTGGGTAGAGAGTCTCATCTACCTTCACATTGCTGTAATAGTAACTACTATCTCTGAGAACACTATGTTCTCCATATATTTATTGGAGGGAAAAAGGTAGTTTTAGCTTGCAATTTATTGGACCTGTTTAGACATCTATTTCAGAATGAGATGAATTCTGCTGTAAAATTTCCTGTTTCTGTATATATGAGCTAAAGAATGCTTGAATGCCTCAAGATACAGGTATCAGTGATGCAGAACACCATCCTTTCCATCTACGTCTTTGTTTAGTGTCTCCGTCCACCACTGTCCATATTTATTAACATTTTGTGCATATTACAAAGGTAGTAACATTCTCAGGTACTTGAAGAGGATTCAGTAGGGTGAGTATTGATTATTTACTGCTAAGTTTCTGGATACTGACAAGAATGTAAGATGTAACATGCTTAACATGGGTTTTGGAGTTCAAAGTATGGAGAAAAGGCACAAAAATTCCTACAGTGGATGGCTTTGATGCATTCTTTGTCTTTCTCTACCCAGGGAGATAAAACCACTCAGTCCACTGGCTAGGTTCAGATTTCTCTCCTTAGTTGTTCTTTTGCTCGGCTGATTTTTTTTTTATTTTTATTTTTTGTATAAACTATTGCAGTGAATGTTGCTTTTTCTTCCCTGAAAGGATTGCTTTTTTAGTCAGCAGTATCATTTCTGATAAAGTTTTAAATATTTAATAAAGCAATTGGTCTGTAGAAAGCACTATTTGCATTGTCTTTGTGTTCTTTCGTGATGACTGAGGAGATTGACAAAGTAGTACTTTGTGTAATATCCATACTTATTTCTAAAACAGAAGAGGATAGATGTTTTCAATTTAGCATAGAATTCCCTACAGTACTTATCAGGCTTTACCGTCTTAACATTTTTAATCAGTTGTAAGAGATCCTCTTACTCTCTGATTTATATAATAGACCTCAGCTTTTCTATTTTTGCTTCATTTGACTTCAGAATGTTTCCTATGCTATAAAAATTTGACATTTTGTTATTCTTATTTTTATATTCTATTTTTTATATATAAATGTTGATAACATTCTCACTTTTTAAACAGTAACTTTTAAAGAAGAAAAAGATTAATCATATTCTTAAAATAAAAGATACAATATTTAATATCAAGCTTATTACTCGCATCTTATTTGACCATTTCTTCTCAAAAGCATCTTGACTGAAATTTTCAAAGGACTCATAACTGGTCTTGTGTTTTGAATTCTCCATCTGCTGGAGAGCTTTTCATGTTTTTTTATTCTGGGGAATATTGGACTCTTTCTTCTCTCTTCTCTCTTTCTTCTCTCTAGGAAAAATTGGGAGTTATATAAACCTCCCCTAGCACTACCAGAAGTTCATTTTGAGCAGTAGCATAGCAGTCCCCTGACTGATTTGAAAAGTGCTTTCTTCATAGAATCATAGAGTGGTTGGTGTTGGAGGGGATCTTAAAGATCATCTGGTCCAACCCCCCTGCCATGGGCAGGAATGCCTCCCACTAGACCAGGTTGCCCAAAGCCCCATCCAGCCTGGCCTTGAACACCTCCAGGGATGGGGCATCCACAGCTTCTCTGGGCAGCCTGTTTCAGTGCCTCACCACCCTCACAAGTGAAGAATTTCTTCCTAATATCTAATCTAAATCTACCCTCTTTTAGTTGAAAGCCATTACTCCTTGTCCTATCACTACACTCCCTGATAAAGTGTCCTTCTCTGAGTGACTCTCCTCTTTCCTGGTGCTATGTTCCCGTTCAGCTTCAAGCACCTCTTGTTCATCACTGGCATTTCCTCCTCTCCTGTCTGTGGGGTGACACGGATCAAAGCCTGGGGCTCCTCCAGGCATTTTCCACCTGTCAGCCGGTTTCAGAGGCCCATCCTGCTGCGAGCAAACATGGAGCACCTGCCGCAGAGGCGGCTCAGGCTCGAAGGCCGGCGGTAGGGCCGGGCCGGGTGGCAGCACGGTGGGGCTGCTGTGCTTTGCAGCTACGGCCCAAGCACGCGGGTCAATTGATTGCTTGTGGCTGACTGGCAAAACGAATGTCAGTTCCAGTCAAAGCAGAAGTCCTGGCAGGTGCATACGTCTTATGTAGTGGTAACCCTGCGAGAAACTTGGGGCCTACTGCACGCTGTTAACTTGATTTCCTGCTCTGAGAACTGGCATCAATGTTAACATATAGGCAGTTGTTTCAGGCTTTGGCTCCTCACAGCAGTTGCTTGTGTTGGTAATTAAAATAAAATGCCTTAATTTTAGTGTTTCTGATTACTGTTGTATTTGTCAGGAAGGTTTGGGGACTGATCACAAATCCATCTTCTCTGTGGCAGACATTGCAGGAAGAGTGTGACCTCACTGGCAGGCTTTAATTACTCGTTTCATGTGTTTCAGCTAGCTTGAAAACTGCTAACTCCCTTTAATTGCTGGGGTTTAGTCAGGTCCTCCAAACAAGAGGCTGAGTATAAATATGTGAAGCTTGTAATTGCACCTGTTCTCTCTAACTCAGTCTTAACAGACAGTGCCCTTCTCTTGTCTACTCACGGGGTCATATCAAGGCAGATGAGCTAAGTGGGTATTGCCTTCAAGAAGTTTAAACAAGTGCACCTGTAGGGTGGTAGGTAATGTGCCTAGCTGGTCTCTTTTGGTAACTCTTGGCTCACTGTTGTGTTATTCCTCTGCACTCTTCCTGAAATACAAGGACTCAGGGAAACCTGCAATGAAGAATTTACTACTAATGCTTGAAATCAGAGAGAGGGAAAATGAAGGATTGTGTGGTTTTCTAAAGACAAAGTTTGCATTTTAAAAGCTATTAAAATGATGCCTTTAATACCCTCATTATACATTGCATATTTTTCCTCAGAGCCAACCTTTCTGGGCACCAGGAAGAAATGTTGTTTCACAGATTTCCTGATTACACCGGGGGCAAAGATTTTAGGAGCCATAAGGCAGTGTCTTTACAACAGATTAAATAGAAAGCCTTGTAGCAAGAGGCTAGTGCACAATCTGGCCAGTTGGCAACAAAAGGGAGAAATTTGCTTATGAGTGATAGGTAAAAGCATTTTAACTTGGAACAACTTGGAAGATGATGCAGTTGCTAGGTAATGTCTTTCATTTCTAGAAAAAGTCTTGAGGTGAAAGCTAATCAATAAGGTAGATACAGTGTGATGTCATTTGTTGCCATGGTTTCTGAACTTAGCAGTCTGTTACCCACAAATGATATTGATGGTTGCTATGCAGTTGAATCTTTTCATATTGTTGTTTTGCATTTATACAGCTCTTTAATC
Source organism: Anseranas semipalmata (assembly GCA_013399115.1). Lineage (NCBI taxonomy): Eukaryota > Metazoa > Chordata > Aves > Anseriformes > Anseranatidae > Anseranas > Anseranas semipalmata. The sequence continues at coordinate 11,989 of VXAA01002404.1, forward strand.
TTGGCTAAAGCTTCAAAGAATGGCGTGTCTAGGAGTTTAAACGTTATAATAGATAGGCTTGTATTACAACCCTAAAATATCTTGAAATTTACTACCTAATAAACAACAGGCATCAGCAGGAAGTGAACAAGGTTAACATTTTGGTGATTAAACTTCCACAAAGCAGTTGACATTTTCTGGTAAATTAATCTGCAAATTAAATATCTCTGTGGAATTAGTGCTATGACTCATTACATGGCAGATCATGTAAAAAAGCGGTAAGCAGTCAATCCTCTGGATGATAAGGCAGTCAAATGTCTAAAGCTGTAAATGGCTCAAAAGCCATCACAGCTTCTTGAACAATGTCCTTATGTTTCATATATCTTCTGCTGTTGGGTTGCAACTCTTCATTAAGTTTGGGGTTTGCTAGAAAATATTTTGTAGCAGCTTATGCAAAGTATCAGACAATTGAACAGGCTGAAAGGCAAATGAGCCCTATTTTTTCCTGATAGTTGTCAAGGTGAAGGAGAAGCATTTTCAAGTCAGGTCCTTTAAATCAAATACAATATTTCATATTCTATGGAGAAGATGTTAGTTTTAGTGGAATGCCATGTATCCTTTACTTGATTTATTGGCATCTCTTTACAGTAGATTTTCCTGATAGCTTGAGTTACTGAAAGCATTTTGGAGGGAAAGGCTGAAGAGATGAAAAGACAGCTCAGTGCAAGCTAGAGAAGGTAACACAGGGTGGTCTGAAAGCCGAGTTGATTTGTAGAAGTAGAAAATGCATGGTACCCATTGGTGAAGCATTTTAAAGGGGGGGATGGTTGACTGGACAAAGTGTAAAGAGAAAAAAATAGAGTGAAAAACAGAAAAGAAAGAGGTTGATGGAAGAAAGGAACTGTTTTTACTGGGGTGAGAGAAGACTGGGGGGAAGGAAGGTAGAAAAAATCAGGTTACGGTTTGCTGAATTCTAGGGTTTTTACATCTTTGGAGTGACATTTGCCATGCTGTCAAGTCTTTCTTTTTTTTTTTTTTCTCTCCAACTAATTCCTCCTCCTCTTCCATTTCCACTGTTCTTTGCCTTAACAACATATTTCTTTAGAAGGTGCTTTGCCACCTTCTTTCTTGTCTTCTTCACACCTCTCTCCACTGTGTGGTGACATTGACTATCACATTTCTCTTGAACACAGAAGTGATTGCCATCGTAGTCCTACTTGTCCCCTTAATATAGTGAGCGAGTTGTCAAGGGCGTGCCCCAGGGGGGAGACCCGAGGAAGGCGTCACCGGGAGAAGCGAGGCGATCGTTCGGCTAAAATCCTGCTCCTGCAAAGTGGGCAGGAGCGTTGTGGATGACTCGTCTCCTGGAACTCCTGTAGAAACTCCCTGTTGGCTGTGCAGAAACACAATAGCAGCCTTCAGGAAGGGTGTCCTCAAAGCACTGCTACTGAGAGGAGGCAGATGGAGGAGACATGCCGGCTTGATGATGATAGCAGATGTCAACAAGTTAACAATCTGAAAAGGAAGCTAGCAGCACAGCAGTGCTTCTTACCCAAATGTTTAAAGAGAGGGAGGAGAAAGAAAAAAAAAAAAGCAAAGCAACATGGAAAAGAAGAAACAAATCAGTAGGGATGATCAGCTAGAGCTGTAAAAGACTATCTGATGCTAAATCTGTAAAGTGCTGCTGCTGACTGGATTTGTCTAAAGAAGTATTTCACTATTAGGCTGCCACAAAGGAAGAGCATTTACTTCAGATGCCATATGCCAACTGTGCAATTAGGCTTCCAGTCATAGAAGGAACGCTGGGGGCAAGCCTCAGCCATTTGCAATTGCTGTTGCATAGCACTTGCTTTTACAGTCCTGGATATGCAGTTGCTTACACTGCCATGACACTTTTGTTGTTTGGGATAAAATAGTTCTTATTTCCTCAGGGTATTTATCTTAGGGGCATTTGTTTTCTGCGTTTTATTTTTTTCTTCCTTAAGGAAAAACTAAATTGTCAGAACATTTTTAATACACTTTCACATAATAAAGTAACTTAATTTAAAACAGATTAAAAGAAGAAAACATTTTCTGTCTTCCAAAAAAAACCACCACAGATTGTATTATATGAAGGACAGTTTGGTACTTTGCACCAGTGAACAACTTCTTAAAACGTACATGCAATAGTGGAGAGTCTGAGGCAGCTTTAACAATACAGTTTCTTAATTTGTGAATTTTTGAGTTTTTTCTTAGGCCAAATCCTGATACCAATAGCCATTGCAGGAAAATGAATGTAGGTGAGAAGCAGACAAGGGGCTTTTGGTAACTTGTACACAGTAAACTGTATGCAAAAGTCCCCAGAGCCACCGTGATGCTCCCTGCGTAGCATATGCCTTGGGATGCCTTACAACCTGTTCCCAGCCCTTATGCGGTGGGACCATGAAGTCTCATGTAAAGTGGATGGCCCAGTGTCACTGAGCATTAGACTCAGATTTGAGGTTTTCCAAGGTTTTCCAAGGCTGATACAGACAGTAAAAGAAAAGCAGGGATATCAGTGTCAGCATTAAGTCGAAGTATCCTGGCCTCGATATAGCCACATATAGGCCTAAGGTGAGATAATGCAACCTAGAACAAAAACTCATCAGCTGTAGATACAAATCCTCTAAGTGTGTGTTATAGCTCTGTGATGTAGTTAGTTGATTGTAGTTACTACAGCCCTGTGAATAGTGCTGAATGTAATACCTGATGCAGTTTTTGCAGTTGACAGCTGGCTATTTAGACTAAGGAAAATACAGATATTTAACCCAATTAAATGTTTTAGCAACCGTTGGTGCTATTTAATAAAAATCTTAGAGCATGCTGCTACAAGTTCACTGCAGTGTAAAAAATTCTTGACACAAAAAGTAGTTCAAAAATCTGAAGTCTGGAAACTTGACTTCAGATTTATTAAAGCAATTTTCATTTCATTTTATGTCTGCATGACTCAGCTAAGCTCTTCTCTGGAGCTTTTATATCTTTAGTTCGGGTCTTGGGTCAGTCATGCTGCAAATAATCTCTTTTTATGAGTAGACTTAAGGCATATGTTTGTTTTTCTGTGTATTGATTTAGAAAGAGTTCCCAACACAAATCTGAACAAGTAGTTCTTGTAATAGTTGCAGCACACTTTTTCTCATGTATGAGAAGTTAATGTACATTTTGATAATTCACAATGTACTACAGAAAAAAGTGCTTGCTGCTTGAACCTTGTGAGGAAAGACCAATTCTCACCAGAAGCTCCACACGCCAAGAAAAGCAATCCTTCCTGATTCTTGTAGCTTCTGTTCAAATACCAAAGCATCGTTATTCTCATCTGGTGTTTCAAGTGCAAGGAGGTTGCTGTAGAGGATGTCCTCTCCTGGCCTTTCTGTCTTTTGTGTGAATACTCATGAGGTGCAGGACTCAGCAGAGCCAGGAAGCCACACTAGGGATGCATCTCCTACACACCTCCGTGGTGTTCACCGGGAATGCACCAACATTGGTACCTGTGATAAAGGTCGGTGTGTCATGGTGAGCAGCACAGCGCACCTTCTTCACTCTGCAGCTACATTCTGCAGCTCTGCATGCTCTCTGTAGAGAGCACAAACCTCATTTAGGACTCTGGTGTTCTTCATTTCTCTGAGAAGCCCTTCAGTGCAGAAAGGATTGTTCAAGTCCAGCAGGAGAATTGCATTCTTCATGTAGATGTTGAATTCCTTTTGCTGAAGAGGTAGCACCAGCGTTATGCTCGCCCGTCTAGCTGTCTTATCACAAATCATCAGGCATGTTGGAGCATTTGCCACAGAACTGTACTGATATAAGTTTATAAAGCTTTTTAGAAGAGGATTTTTTTTTTTTGCCAATATAACTACAGAATTGCAGGTTCAAATATTCCTATTAAAACATTGCTTCTGCTTGCTCAAAATCCTTGTAAGAAACTAATCCCCACGTTTTCATACTTTGTGTGAGATCAAGCTGATGCTCAGGTGTTTAAAGAGGTTGTAAGGATATTTTTGCACATATTAAAGGTGCTTCCAAACGTGTCCTTTATCTGGCACCTCAGAAACCATCCTTTAGGTCCAAGAGTTACCAACATTTTAAAAGCTGGGGATCCCTCCTTGTGTAAGGCAGTGTTATTTTTTCTAAGCAGTACAATATTTTTATATGAACAGTTATTTTTGTTTATGAAAAGCCATTCTAGGAGTGGGAAGCCATTGCAGGCTACTTCGGAAATGGGAGATGCAAAATAAACCATGTGTGTCCACTATTTTCTGTTTGAGTTTATCCATTTCTCCACATTGATTAAGCTCAGCTGGATTACCCTTGCTCTTAATGCTTCAGACTGAGCAGGGCATGATGAGATTGTCCACCCTATTTTTGGCAAGTGTTGCTTTTTTTTTACTCATTTTCTGGTACCGTTTATTCCCTTTGCCAGCCTTTTTTGCCTCCACCGGTCAGTGATTTATCCTTTTCCGTACCTGAAGCTGCTACATCCTATCTGTGTACTTCCTTAAGTCATATCTGCTTCCCCTTACCCGGGATGTCCCCTGAAACTTTGCGATCTTCTGTGCAAATCTCGCCACCCCCTTCTCTGATTTGCCGTTTCTCAACATTATTTTAGATCAGCTGCTCCTGTCCAGCATGGAATGGGTCCTGGTGGCTGCAAGACGCAGCAGCTCTACTGAACGTGCTCATTGCCTGAGACTGCTTGATAACAAAGAAATTGCATTTTCTGTTAGGTAACGTTTTCAGATGTTAAACCTGGGACAGCCATGGGGCACAAGAGTCCTTCCTGGAGGCACATTCCCTTCTCTTCATCACTAGTGTGAAGCACCGTCCTTCCCAGTTGCTGATGAATCTGGTTTGCTTTTACCACAGCCTCAGCTGGGGCTGAAAGCTAGTGTTGCAGTTCAGTACGGTATTCCTTACACATAAGAAAACAAAACAAAACTACTTTATTTATTTGTTTTCATTTAGAAGATAAACAAATCAGCACTGCACAGAAAAATCATTTACATTTTAGAGTTACAAACAGGAAAAGACAATTAAGTACATTTTATTATATTCAGTGTTTGTTTTTACATTGAAAGCTATTGCTGTTTCTGCCTGATATTTTTGCTGGCAATAACAGAGTAAGAATGTTTTATTACGCAAATTATATACTTCCAGCACAGTGTTTTAAAATGAAAATTACCTGTATAAAAGAGACTTTTAGTCAGTCCATATAGGAAGCTGGAAATTGGTTTGAATGCATGCAGCTAATGGTCACAGCAATTTGCATGGCAGCAGATTTAATGCAAGTCCAGGCACCGTTTCCTTTAGCTATGCTTTCATAAATGTTGGACAAAAGAAATGAAAAAAATACTATAGTAAATGGTGAATAAAATCAAAAGCTGTATGCTTAAGGCCCAGATTTTTAAAATTCTAGAGTCAGTTATCTAACACACTTACGGGTTTTAATGAGATGTGGCATTTAAATTCCCTTTATAAACAAAAAAAGCCCTAAGCTGGTCTTTTTTCAGTCTTCAAGCAATAACAATCGTCAGTAATAAATTAATACTCCTATTGACATCAACGGGATAAAAGACTGCAAGGAAATATTAAGATTGTAGACAAATAAATGTCTCGTATAATTGTTCTATTTTTAGAATCTTGCATTGCAATAAGTAGGTTAAGCTTTTCAATGCTAATAGCTAATACGGCATCCATCATAAAGCTTCCTTCATCTGAAGTCCTCAGACGATGAAATTTACTGTTTAGCGAGGAGAGGAAGCCACTTGCTATTAAATGTCTGAGGTGAACTTGTTTCTCTTTACTCATAAAGTGTAGCTCTTGCTCAGACAGTAGAGAAGGTGCCGAATGTTATAGTCCTCATGTGTTTAATTGTTTCTGTGTGCCTTGGAATTTAAAGAGAATTTAGGATGTGTTTGGCAGTGGCTTTCCCTCCATAATCAGGTTGCTATGGTAAACCTATTATTCTAGACAAAGAAAGGGGATGTTTAGTGAAGTGCTGATCCCTCTTCAGTATAATGTGAGCTTCAAATTACTTTTGAACGACTGAATTTGTATGGTATTTTATCACAATAACTAAGAGAATAAGGTTACAGAATAAGGTGTGGCTTCTGTTATTTCAGTAGCAGATACATTTGACAAAGTAGTAGCATGGCTGAAGCAAACTTGCCCTGCAATCATCTTCTGCTTTTCCCAGGGAAGAAAACTGAAATTAATTGTTACAGAATGCTATTAATCTTTTGTGTTTACCTATATGGTGATAAACTAAGTCTTTGAAATTCACATTTGCTACACCCTATTTAGTTAGTTGTTCAGAAGCAAAACAGATTTAAATCCTCTATTGAATGACCTCCAGAGTGAGCCCACCTTAACACGATCTAACCAAAGTCTCAGTACTTTCGGAGGAAAACATGCTTTTTAAGTCAGTACAAAGTTGCAGTTATTTACTGCCACCACTAAATTCCCATCTCATGTTTCTGGTGCTGATTTTGTCACATTTGGAAAAGGAATGATGAAGAAATAATTTGAGTACCGCTTTCAGCAGAGTACTAAGCTACTATGACAGTATCTTTGAGTATTGCGAAGTAGAGAAATAGCTCAGAGAAATCCTCCTCTGGAGCACTAACTGACTGAGGTTGCTGTCCATTTTCAAGAAACAACCAGTTCTAATGAGGTCCGCAGTCAGATGATCTAAATCATACCCTAAGCTTTGAGGGGAGCTAGCTAAAATAAAGTATGAGGCACAGGTACCAACAAGGAACTTGGCCTGTTTGAATGTTGGTGTTTTATTCATTAGGTAAGATGAGAAAAGCGAGAAAGTAGGGCCTAAATCCCCTTTGATTTTGAGAAGACAAACTGAGCTTGTATCTCTTACATGACAAAAATGTGCCCTATCTGCCTGGAGACAGGATATTCCTCAGTTTTTCCCTGGTGAAACTGCTGCACATGAACAAAAATGAATAAATATTAATTGCAGCAGGGACTGAGAGGAACCATTCCAGTGCAAGTGCCCAGACACTGGGCTCTCAAGTCATTCTCACATTAAATTACGCATTACAGAAGGTAATGCTTAATTACAGAACATGCAGGAGCCTCATTACAGAACCTTCCTTTGCTCGTCCCTCTGGAGGATTCTCCATCTCTGCTGAGTCTGCTCTTCAAAGCAACTTGCTTAAACTGATTTTGTTGTCCTTCAGGCATCCTTATACCATTAGCTGGCCAGGATGCCACTGTTAAAGATGGTTCTTTTGTTTATTTTTACAGTCTTCACAACAGATGGGCTCTGTTCATCAGGTACCTATCTGCCTAGGGGTGACTGACTGTGCTTTGGGACACTTCATGATGTGACATTTTTGCAGAAGAAGCCAGGATGTGTAAGGTGGATGGATAGAAAGAGACTGTGAGATCCCCGAACAGTGACAAGTTGGACATATTAAAAGTCTTTGTATATATTTAAGTATTAAGGAATCATTTTATACCAGTTACTAATGTGGCTTTCCTTAGCAAATAATTACTGCTTAGAGAATACATGCAAATAACATCAGTCCTTCTGTATCCAATCATATTTTAAATGTTGGCATGATTACCAAATACAACTGTATTTCATGATATGGTAGATGAACTTACGAACTTCCTATAATGTTTCTTTCTTGGACTAATATCCTCATACAATTGCCAGTGCAACATAGTTTTAAAATAATGTATATTATAAAGACATCATGAATCATTTGCTGTTAATTCTATCAGCATGTATTTTTTTTTAAGATTACTGCACTTTAAGTTGATCATAAAGCATCCTTCTAGGCTGAATCCTGGCACATAGAATTTCAGCTCAAAAGTGCAATGAACATTAATGCATGGAAAGATGAAGAGCAGGTCAGCTATCAAATAAGCTGGAAATTTTGTCCAGAAGTGATACAATCCATCCAACTCCAATTTAATTAGTTTGATTTTGTTGAAAAACAAATGTAACAAATTCAGTTTAGAAGCTGACAAAATATGGTGTAACCAAGATCTGGCCGTATGTTGACCTAAAAGGTTTTACTGTCACAAAACCTACAGTTAGAAAAGCCCCACTGAGGTTCTTAACAGTCCTTTTTCTCATTGCGCAAAATATTTCAGCAAATGCTGAAAAAATACTACACATGCTGAACTGTTGGGATACATAATGAAAGGCTGTGCTTAGAGGGCTTTTTGCTTTGGAGCAACACTTGCTCCTGCTGTAAATTTGGGTTCTGCGGTCAGTAGTGTCCAGGCCCGTGCTGAGTCACACTGCTGCTATGGTTAAATTAGATGCAGAGGATCAGGCTTTTCTGTACCTAGTACATGGCTATGGTGTTCCTTTTTTTTGCATACGGTCCCTGGTTTGCGTCATATTTTGTGCATTCTTACAGCAGCATCACATTAAAAGAATTTACACACATGAAGCCAAACTCTTAGAAGTTAGGAAATAACTAAACCAGTGTTATCCTGACTTGAGTCCGTCTTGTATTTGTGTAATTACTGTCCTTGATCTTGGTTTTTTTTTTTTTTACATCTGACCGTTTAATACTGACTGCTCTGAGAGCTTCGGAGCGGAACATCTGTGGGAGCTTTGCTGAGTCTGTTCCCCCTTTAAACTCTGCGGAGTTCTCCTATGAACAGGTTGATGGAAGGGAGGACTGTGGCAGAGATTGTGCTTTCTACTTCTATTTTATCAGGTCTAGACAAGAAAAATGGTAGTTTTGTTTGTTTGTTTGTTTGTTTTCCAAATGCCTGAGAGAGTATTTCAAGAGTTACGATTCTACATGAATAGAATAGACAACATCTTAGTCCTGTGCATAAATGATTTAATTCTAATCAAATTCATTTGGAGTTTCTGAGGTTTGTGCTAAATATCTTAGATCAATTACAGAGGTTAATTATGCAGTTAAACATGTGCCATAGCTCTGTTATGCAAAGTTAAGATATCAAACAGATACAATGTTAATGACTGCTTGTTGTTGCTGTCTCCATCAGGACATAACAATGATTTCCTTTGCTTCTGGTTGCCATGGAGGAGGGACAGATTTTTCTTTCTCNGGGGGGCAAGTTTTTCTTTCTTCCCCCTTTTTTTTTTTTTTTTTTTTTTTTGTAGTGCTTGTGTGCATACTTTAATAAATACAGAATGACTTGTAGTTTGTCTTTGGGAGGTAGACTGTAGAATAAGTTTGTCTTATTTCATTTGTTTTACTGAAATCATGACCCTAACATTTGTTTGTTCTTACAGGGAAATGTGAATGTGGCCAATGCACTTGTTTCCCTCCAGGAGACAACAGAGTTTATGGTAAAAACTGCGAATGTGATGATCGGCAGTGTGAAAGTGCAGATGGCGATGTCTGTGGGGGTATGCATTCACTCAATATAATTAATATAGATCTTGGTAGTTTATAACTTTATGTTTCCCCTGATTTTATAACATAATGGCACTATAGAACATTGATGTCATTGATCAGTTATAATGGGTTACAGATTTTTGTAAGAAGTGAACCCTATAAATGTTGAATGTTAGTGAATATTTATTTAAAAACTTCAGAAGCACTAACAGAGAAGTAGATTAGATACACTTAATAGCATATATGTAACTGCTGTAGTATATGTCAACTTCCATCAGCATTCTTTAAAGAAGGATAAAGATGCTTAAATGGAAGCTTGAAAAATTAGGTAATTTTACTTTTGCGTTTAGTATAGTTGATTTATTGAGAATGTTGTATTTTACTTTAAGTTAATAATGACCAGCAATACATTGGAATATTTCATATTCAGGAACAGTGATATTTCTGTTTTCTTAAAAGTAGAATATGTTACAAAAGAATCTAAATGCTTGAGATAATCATCACTATACTTGTACATGCAGATGGTTTATTTTAGTGTTGACAGTAAAAATCTCACTTGTTGATTTTTCAGTAATGAATCTTAGTATTATATAATATTTCAAGTTAGTTTTAGATATATAACTGCATACCTACCATATAGTATTTAAAAACAAATGAGTTGTATTTGTCCTAAATTCTCTCTTTCTGTATTTTATTGGCTTTATTTTTGAAATATTTATAATATTAACAAAGTAGTTGTTATAAATCATGACACATTTTAATATATTTCTTATTTCTATGTAAGAAAAAAACATATTGCTTCATAATCCTTGTGTACATAAAAATTCTGACTACAGGGAATATTTCTTCAAGGGCTCTGCCAAGCAGAATGGAAAATTCTAGTTAAAGTCTCTAACCAGCAATAATAATAGTTTATAACATTCAATGTAATTCAATAATATGAATGTGTAGAAAAAGAATAATTTGAAATTTAATTTTGTTTAAAGGACATAAAAGCAGATAAAAGCACTGAAAAGCTGGGTCACATTGGTTATAAGTTAAGTAGCTGGAAACCAGAATTCATCACCTTCCATGATTAAAAATATCTGTTCCATTTATGTCATTCATATTTTACATTTTTCAATGACAATGCTTCAGTGTTAATATTGCTAATTAAATAGCACATTTTGGAAATTACAGACAAAAATTCCATTGTTCCTTATTAGGAAGGATACAGTGATAATTTTAACTTTTATTGTTGGCTAGAGGACCTCACACTGAAATGATAATCAGCTCAACACTTGAGCTAGTGTCCATTTAGTGCAGGGGACACTCTAAATCGTACTATTACCTGAATAAAGTCTCTCTTTTAGTCTAAACAGCTTTGTCCAATTGCAATGGCAGAAATTAATTAATTCATTTACAAAATAATACACTTAAAGCTTGTTTTCCTAATTTTGAAACAACAAATAGAAAGGAAAACTAGCTCATGAAACTATGAATCAAATGTAGTTTTAAGCTCTACTCCTCCATTTTTATTCAAGCTGATAGTTTAATTAGTAATGATTCTCTGCAGATGAAAAGGAATTATATGGGAAAACACAACTCAAGTGACTGTGTCCTGGTTGAAATTGCAGTGCACAGCATGCGTTGACATGACTTCAGAAGGCCAAGCCTGTGATTTTGCTGTTCTAGGGAGCTGAGCTTATTCCTAATTCTTTCCCCAAAAACACAGAATAAGCACCATGTCAGGATTCCTGTTGTCCTGGGCTCTTTTGTAAGTAAAGGGAGAGAAGTAAGCACAACACAAGGTGATCATTAAATCCACCAAGATCTGAGGTGACTTCTGAAATGCCTCAGGAGAGACCAGACCATTTTTTCTTACTTGCAGCTGACTGAACGAAATGAGGTGCAGCTGGTCTCTAGAGTTTTAGTCTTCCCAATTAGAAGCCATGCCGCTGCTGATACTGCCCTCTAAAAATTGTTGGATTTTTGTGGTAGATGTGTTGGGATTCCAGTGGTAAATAATTGGCAGATTATTTTTTCATATTCCTGACATTTTACTTCTTGTTCTATCTATTGTGTTTTAAAATATTGATTTATTTTTAGATTAGTCTAGACTTGGTTGTAATTTACTCCTTGAAGCATGTTCCTATATCATGATTATGCATGATTGTATCTGCTTTCATTCTTTTACAGCTGGGAATGTTTTCCCCCTTCCTCTGTTTCTGTTCTCAGGCCACACAAGTATTTCTTTGTGCTTGTCTGGCTTTTCCACGTGAAGTGTGCCAAGATTCAAATTAACGAATATAGATGTCTTAGTAATCACACAGTTGTCTTCCATATACCACTTTTCCTTCTCAGGGCTGCTGGAGCTCTGTAGTGTGTCCCTTACTCACTTTACCTCCTCTTTTTTTTTTTTTTTCCCTCTCCCTTTCTCCTTTTTTTAACTACTGGCAGATCCCGAGACCTTATTTTCTTTCATCATCCAGTGTCCACCCGTGCTTCTGATCCACCTGCCCAAGAGGCCACACCTCCACCCCAATAATTTATTTCCTTGCCAATTCCTTAAGTTTCTGGAACTTGAGGCAGCACCTACTTAGGTGTAAGTACTAAAAGTACAGGAATGTTTACATATAGGTTATCTTCAGAGAGTCCCCATTGATTGCGGTTTTCTCTTCACTCACCGTTTAAGAAGTGAAATCCCCTCACCTACAAACTCATAATATGAGCCTTTTACTCTTTACGCATTTTCTGTGACTTCAGTTTCCATTCTGGCTTTCACCCACTTTTTCACTGAAATTTCTCTTCCCACACTTTTTGACAAAATGTAGGAATGTCTTTCATTGTTATCCTCTTCAGCTCCTCAATGGTGTCTGATGTGACTGAAAGCTTCAGCCCTACCCTTTAGGAATTCAGATGTTTTACTTGATTATCACTTCCTGTCTTTCTGGTAACATTTTGAATGTTTCCTTTGATATATGGTATTTCTCATCTCTTCACTTCTAGGAGATTCTACCAACTTTAGCCTTAAGTTCTTTCCCCTTTTGCAATTTACCTATTCACAGAACTTCTCCCACTAATTTTGCGTTAATGGCACACCCATCTCTCTCTCTTCCTTTTGTGTTTGCCCACTCTTCCATCTCAGCCTGAACCTCTTAAATCTCTTGCTGAACTGCTTACTCCTTCCCCTTTCCTTCTCCTCTTTTCATTATTATTTTTCTACCACTGTCACTACCTAGGCAATCACTGTCAGGCCATAAGCCCTTGGTAGTAACTCTGGCTGTGGAGAATTGGAAGCTGGACTCTGAACGTGCAGAGTCTAACAGTGAGCATTGAGTGCCTGTAAGTCCACAGAGAGAGGACCAGTGTTTTGAGATAAAATGCATGCTGAAATGAGAAATGTGAATGAGAACCTAAATCATTTGGATAAGAATTGGTACTGGCCTCCTCTGACCAGCAGAGATTGATTAATAGCTTGCTTTCCAGACCAGCTGTCCATGCAACAGTAGAAAGACATAAGGCGAAGGATATGATAAATTAGGGTACAACTGAGTGAGACCTTATTACCATGTTTCTGCATGATTGTAGTGAGTCATTCACTTAAAAATTCAGCTGCCCATCACTGCAGTACCAGGAATAGAGACATTGCTTCTCCGAAAAGACAGAGTTGCATGAGGACTCGGCATAGGTTCCACAGCTCTCTGCTAAAACATGCGGATTCCCCTTCCTTTGCCCGTGCCTCTGCAGAGACTTAATATGCTATGTCTGGAGGAGGTGTCTCAGGCAGCCTTTTTGAGATTGGTGTGTTCTACCTACCTAAGGGCCTGTTCCCTGGAGTTCCGTTTCTTTCAGTGATGTAAGATTTGCCCTGATGTATTGCAGTGCTAATCCACAGAAATATTTTACATCATATTTTCTTTGACGTTACACAGGTTTTGATTCTTTCACGTGCAAATTAAATGTTTTTGGTGCAAACAGCAGCACATACATGACTGGAGAATCACAGGTATGCCAGCATGAGTTCTGTCTTGGCACAGCTGTGTCACTGATACACACAAGGCTTAATCTTTACTTATCCTGTGTCCTGGTGAGAGATATTTCTCTCTGAGGTTATGGCTGTGCTACTAGCTGCAGCTGTGTCCTGAGCTTACAAGTGTCATTTTGTTACCCTACTGTGTCCTGTAATGTTTTTCAGTGATGTCACTGTAGGCTGCTCCACCTCATTGAGCTGACTGTTGTTCTACATGTTCTGCTCACTTTCAGGACTGAGGGCAGCAGGCAGGCAACAAGAATTCAGGACAACAGTAATTTGAAATTGATCTGATAATGCTCTTAACTCCATTCATTTTGATTTGTTCTTTGGACCGTTACTGGCCTCGCTGTGAGTTCTTGTTATAGCAAAGCATCATCTATTGAAGGAATCAACCAGAAGCCCTTCTGGGTCCTCTACATGCTACCAGTAGGTGCAGGATTATGCTGCTTAATAACCCTATCATGAAAACAACAAGGAAAAAAAAGGGTTGAAGATCCACACAAGTTTCACTAGGGCGATTAGCAAAGATTGAAGCTCATAGCAGGGCCTTTACATAGCTCTAGGGATGCTCCCACAGTGTTTTATGTCAGTATTTCAGTCTGTGTTTTATATACCGGGCCACCAATTAGGTAATCAGCTTTGATGAGACCTTTTCCTATTCAGTCATGGAAATTTCTACTGTCTTTCACACTAAGAAACAGCTAAACCTCTGGTCATCCTGGTAAGCCACATCTTTGATTGGTGGCAATAGAATACCTTGAGAAATCTAATATGTATATTTTCAAGTGAACAAATAGACTTTGATAACTTATTAACTATTTGTTTTGGCCATTACACATCAAAATATAATTGTAACACTGTAGGGAGTGCAGTTGGGTAATGGAACAACTGGCATGTCACATCCTGATACATCAAAGAGTAAATGCAGCTATCTATCATCTTTGTTTGTTTGTTTTTACCAATGCTTTTAGGCTCATTAGTTTGGGATTCTGGTTGTAGTTTGAAGGCTTGTAAAAGCTGGAGGAGTTGCTTTGTGCTTTGGAGAAAATGCTGAGGTAATAAATAGCACTTCCCTCTTTACTCAGGTCTGCTTCCACACCTCTTTCTCCTCTAAGATTAGGAAATCAGTGTAGCAAAACTCTACATAAAGCTTTATTGGAGGAGAAGTTATTAATATTTTTTTAATAAAATCCCCAAGTAGATTAATTTTCACCACTCAGACGCATTATCTCATTGATTTAATTCACTCACACTCTCACACTCACATACTTGCAAGCACCAAAACGTCTGGATTTAAGTCTTTGGCCAGGATCACTTGTGTGTGACAAAGAAGATGAACAAGAGCCACCAGCCATCAAGTCCTTACTAGGTCTTCTCTTCTTGACTAACAACAACCTGCTGATTTTTAGACATGTCTTTTATATCATTTAGAAGCCATCACTTAGGATGATTCTCTTGACTCAGGATTTTGCTTACTTAAACCTCCATAAGTTTTAGGCAAGTCTGGTGCTTGTTGTCTTGACATTCTTAGGACAATATTGTTCCTGTTGGGCTCAAAAGGAAAGGAATGACATATATTATGCGCTGTTTTGATATCCTTTGTTGTTGAGCACAGAGTCTTCTATTGATATCGGGTAATCATGCGATGGTCTTACCAGAGTGAAGGCCTGCTGGTCTTGACAAAATTATGTGTTCCTCGGTTTTTCTGCTATGAACGTGCTGTTGGCTATCAATGGAGGTCATGCTTTTAACCTCATTTTGGTGTTTCTCCTAGTGCTTACCTAAACATTTCTATTCGTACTTCATTTACACCAGTCTTAAGATTTCTAATTTCTAGCAGTCTTTAAGTATTGGCAGAGAACAAGGGAAAAGCTGTGGGTTATAAAGTCTACATACACTTAAAGCCTCATTTGCCAGCTTTCTGTTTTAAACTTCTGCAACAGACACAGAAACTTCCTCATCATGTTCTTAAAATTGGTGAAGGATCACATAATCATTACCAAGATGTACAATGGAGGAACTGCCTCTCAAAAGGCTGGTATAACTTGCCCCTAATTGCCATGCTCCTCTGAATATAAATTTTTCATTACTATCCAGCCAGACTAAGTAATTTGATTCAGAGGACATGCTGACTTCCTTTTTTGGTATATAACTATGCATTATTGTATGGTAAAGATATACTACAAAAATGCTTAATTATCTTTAATGAAGGTTTCTAGGTCCATACTGTAGAAATCATGAATGACATTTATCCTCTTATCTATGCAGCGAGGCAGAAACATGATATTTTCAGATGGCATGTTCTTATGAGACCAGTAAGACCATAACCATAGTAATGAGAGAGCTATGATTAATGATATGCTTCATTAAGCAAAACTAACTATTAATATTATGGTGCAGTTGCTTTTAGACAATTTCCTCATTTCTTGCAGTAATACCGCTTCACAGAAACAGAAGTATAAAGGACATAATATAGCTAAAATGCTTAGGAACAGCAATTAGGAAAGAAAAAATTATATCAGCCTATCTTCCAACTAAAGACAGCTTTTGACACTGGCTGGTCTGAAAATTCAGAAGTATGAATGCAACTCCTGATTCTACCATGGACTTCACAGACTATATAGGGCATCAGCTGAAAGCCTTCAGTTGTCCAAACACAGATACATGGAAATCATACAATGATTTCCAGCACCCAGGACTATCCTACCCGACCACGATGTGGCTCTACAAGGACACGGGGATGCCTGTATAGTTGCCATGAGGAAGTTCTTGATATTTTAGGCTATGTCAAATGGCACTAGGCATCTCAATTGAACTTGTAATTTCTCTGTGGTTCCTCTTGTGTTCAAATAATAGTTTTTTTCCTCCCTACTTTTCTATTGAAAACTCTTCAGAGCAGGGACCAAGTTCTCTTGATTGAGAAATCTGAAATACCAATCATTGTTACAAAATTCACTAGAAATTTTATGCTATTTAGTAGAGAATTTTGATTATGATATTTGTTATTAAAAAATGAATGCAATTGATTTTCTTGGGGAAAAAAGTTCAAACACATGCTTAATGGGTAAAACTGGTGCCAAATAAAAGTAAAAATGACCATATGAGCTGGTGGAGAAGTCAGAGTGTACCTGGCACAAAGCTAGTGAGCTTTAGGGTTTTATTTTGACAACACTAAGTAGAGAGTCAGCCTATGTCCTTGCTCTTAAGTGCATCATCCTAGCTCTGAGGCACATCCAGGGGCATCAACAAATAAATTCAAAGGGTAGCCAGTACAGGTATTAATGTGCATGGTATATTTTGTGTTAGATTCAATTGGTTTTACTTAGCTAAATACTTTCATATTTTTTCTTTTAAATGTACAGCAGATTTCTGTCCTGCTCACCCAGGCATTTGTGCAGGTGTAGGTGAGACTTCACACAGATGCATAGAGAATTTAGTTTGTTCAGCTGTTAAGACAGCCTAAAATGGGATTTAGGATTGGAATAAGCTTTCTAATTGAATCTTTCTGTTGAAATGAGCAATAAAGGAATTGCTAATGCATCAGTATTTAATAGATATTAATTCACAAAGGCCAAAAAGGGCTTATATGTTGAACTTCATATATTAGACCATAAATAGCCATTAGACTATGAATAGCCCTTATGCTATACACAGGTTTCCCCTGTATTGAAGTCTGTGTACTGTGGCACCTAAAGCCTGTCTCTGAGATGGGCATCCAGCCATCTGAAGACTAAGAGATGGGCAGCCCATGCCAACATCACTAGAAAGTTTGTTCCAATAATTATCATCCTCGCATAACTGCTATTTCATTTCTGAGATGAATTTGTCAGTATCAGCTTTTCTCTCTGGTTCTTGCTTTGTCTTTCTCTGGTAGTTTGAGAAACCCCATTCTGGTACCTTCCAAGAAGGCAGTTCAGATCCTTTTGCAGCACTTCTTAGTCTTTTTCTTTTTTTCACTGTCAGATACAGATCTTTGAAGGTATTTCAACAAGCCTTTTTCTCTGGCCTTTGAATTCTTTCTTTGGAACTTTTTTTAGACTCTTGCAAGTTTTTCAAAATCTCTTAAAACATGGGTTATCACAGTGAGTTTCCATCCCATCAATGCTCTAAATGTTCCTACTCACTTCTGTTCCTACTCAATTCTCTGCTGTTACATGCATATGAGGATTGCATTAGCCCTTTCCACCGCAGTGTTCCACTGGAAGTTTCTCTTGGGTTGCCTGTCTCTTGCATTCTTCAAGCTGGAGCCACAGTCCACCTTTACTAGACTTGGACAACACTAAGCCACCTATTATGAAAATATAATAGACAATCAGTACTTTGTTTTGGGTTTCTATTAGGTTTCTCTGACTGTAGTTGTCACAGCTGTTCCAATCTCCTAGCGTTCTCCTGGTATTCCAAGATCCAATAAAAATAAAAATCAGTGATCCAGTATTTTTTTTAACCAACTCTTGTAGTATATATGGACAGGTTAATGAAGCTTGCTCATTTAGAAATACTTCTCCAAGATAGATAGATGATTTTTAATATTCTTTTATGTTAATAATATAATGGAAAGTACTTTACCATTCTTGGGTAATAAAAAAAAAAATCCTGTTTATATTTAAATATATAGAGAAAATGTTGTTTCATTTACTGTTTTGTTCTAAATTGGGAATCCTGCATTATGCTGAGATTTTTCATATTCCTAAAACACTTTTAAAACTTATTATTCATCCAGTTATTAATTTTTGGTATCTCTTTGTTTGCTATTATGTCAGTTTTATTCAGAACCAAATTTCTCATTTATATTGGTTGCTATCTATTTCATCATTCTCGCTTTGGCTGTACAGCTTTCTCATTCCTAACTAGTAGAGTCTCTCCACCATTAGATCAGAGTGTACTTCTCTCTTACAGTAAAAAAAAATGTTATTGTTGGGCTATCAGACTAATTTTTCATATGGGACAGTCACATTCATATTTTTATAGCTGAAGGCTTGTTTCCCCCATTTCTGGTTCATGTTGGCTTTATTATCTAATTGTTAATATTACATTAGTTTGAGAAACTTGTTCTTCTGAGGTGCCAAATTTTGTTTGGGGCTGGCCTCAGTTTGCCCTTTTTGAACATTATCTAATTATAATTGGTGAGTCCATAAATAAGAACCAGCTTCCTCTGCAATGATTAATTTAGCTTTTTCATCATGCTGAAATTCCCATGTAGTGGTGCCTTTTGTATTAGAAAATTGTTATGCGGGTTTTTTGGGAACTTTGACAACAGTTACAGTTGGCTGCCTGTGTCATCTGGAACTGAAGTTCCCCACAACCACACAGTTTTCTTGTTAAGCATGGTAAGAAATAACTCATTCTGGTGTCCGGGCTGATTTGGGTCAATTTGGGTTATAATGGACCTCTGCTAGTAATCTGTCCAAGCTTTTTTTTGTTGCTGCATTCATCTTTCTCATTTAAATCTTGTGGTTATTGGATTTACTGATAATTCTAAACAAAGTGACAACATCTTTAATATGATCTTCTTCTCTCCTTTGCCACCCCATCACAGTCTTTTTTTTTTGCTACTGAAGATTAATGTTTAAAACATTCTTGTTACTTCTTTAAATGTTCATTAACACTGATTTTTATGAAGGAGGATCTGTAGTCTCACAGCCATTGCAGTATGCAATTTGGTTGTGATTTTAAGTGTTTTACGTTAAATCTGAGTTGATGATAGACCAACACTTTCCAGTAAGTCTGTTTAATCTGAACAGTTAAATCAGTATTTCATCACGTTAGCCAATTCAGTTGGGCTGAACCTTACGTCTTCAATTAGAGATTTTCCTTTTCCCCTTTGCTTTTTTCTGTGATTGCTGTATTCTTGAATTTTAAACTCCTCCATGAAGGGAATTATTTTCAGATCTAAAAGGACCTTCCGTGCTTTTTGTTGCTGTTGTTGCTCATAATTTTGAGATTCTGAGATTCATTGGAATGAAACTGGGACACTTTCAAAATAATTTCGATATTGCATTCAACTGAAAGCAGTGGTTAAGATGTTTTGGCCCTTCTTTTTGGTTGGCTTGTTCAGCCATCTTCAGACAAATGCAAAGAGGGTCTGCAAGTAGGATTTACACAACTAAACCAAATAAAGTAGTTATTCACAGGCTAGCACACGCAGAAGACAGTGAGGAATTAACAAGCATTGGGCTAAGCACTTGCATGCTCACCACCCAGACGGATCAGGGCTCCAAAGAGCTGCAGCTGCCCAAGCTGGCATCAGCCGGGAGGGGACAGGCCAAACGTACCACCCTGACATCCACTGCCACCCCCTGGCTCTGCCCCTTAGGTCTCACACCAGATCTGGTGTGAGGGTGTAGGTCACGCAGCCAGGACAGACTAAAGCTGGCCTCGGTGCCTTTGGACATGGGCAGCTATGGGCCTGGCAGGCAGGGGGAAGCTTGCAGCAGGGGCTGCAGAGTGAGGGTCCTAACGGTGAAAGCTATTGTCCTTCAGTGTATTCTTCCAGCAGAAATGGTGGAAGCCCAATGGCTCGAAAGATTTGCAAATAAGTAGAAGACATCTGAATGTACTGTAGAGAGAAAATCTGACTGAGAGAGATGCAGATAAGTCTTTGCTGACTCCTGTTCTGGCAATTCCAGCATTGTCTGATGTCTCATCTCACCTCATAATGTAGTAAATATTATTTTGGTAAATTAGATTCCTCAAGACAAGAGTCCTTTATGCTTTGGGGGTGGGGATGGGCTTCAGGGGTGGTCTCTGTGAGACGAGGAGCTGCCCCATGTTGGACACAGCCAGTTCCAGCTGGCTCCAGAGGGGAGCAGAGGAATGGTCAATGCAAAAAAAAAAAAGCATGTCAAAATGTTATGTGGGAAATTCTGAACTCTGTTTGCTGTAATTTGATGGATTATTTGTTACCTTTTTATTTGACTTCTATGAAGGCTTTACAGACGTGATCATTCTCTGCATGCTTTAAATCATAATGGCTATACAAGAAGAATGATGAAAAATGATTTCCTCTGTGAAATCAGCATGGATTTCTTACTATTCTTTGCTAAAATGAGTACAAGTATTTGTATCTCCACAAATAATTTTCCGACACCTAAATCAGGTTGAGCATTTTGCTCTTCAGTAGTTGATGTATTCTTAAATCTAATCCATATGTTGCTAAGAAAAGAATAAATAAGGCAGATAAAAATGCTCTGACAGAAGCTTATTTGTAGTAAGTTTATGTAGACCATTGTATGCCGTCTACCTAAAAGCAGCATATGGGAAAGTGTGTCTACTTGTTTTCTACCTCTTGTGTTTTGGTTTGTGGTATAGCTGTTATTTCCCAGTCTAACACGGAAGCTAACGTAGCACCAAGCTTCTATTATTAATAGCTATCAATTTATAATATTTGATATATGTTAAATGCACATATGTCAGTTTGTATCTGCTCAATGTCAGTTGCAAAGGTGGGCAGGAATACTCTCATAACAAAACTATGTCGTTGTTACTGAGCATTTAAATTTGTGTAGGTAACAAGACCAAAGAAATAAATACACAATCAATAATACACAATCAATACACAATCGGGGCTGTAAAAATGGGACATTTACATGACCGTAGATATGTACAGCTCCAAGACTTTGGAGCTTCCAGTATTTTCTAATTTAAATTAGTGAAGTATTTTGCTATCAGTAAAACCTTAAGGAATTCCACTTGCAGCAAACTGCAAGATTTGTCTCTCCTTTGGGCTGCTACCAGTACTGCCTCCCAGTTTACAATGTCAAGTTGCAGTGTTGCCTCACCAGAAGTACACAAATTAGAAACGTAAAATTGCTGGTTTGCTTCTTTGCATCCTACAGCTCAGTGCTTTGCCAGATACTCCTACTGCTTGTTCCCTTCTTCCCAGCTCCCAAATTATCTCAGTTCCTTCGTTTCCACTCCCGTGCCCTACATAGCCAGTGGGATAGGACAAAAGTTGCTGGTATGTGTAACTGGCTTCTTTTAAGCCCGGTAAACTGATCAGCTAAGGATTGATTTGAGGTGAGGACCCATACCTGTGGTCAGCATGTCACTAGGTCATCCTGTTTAACACAAGAATGAGAACTGAAGAAGGCCACCCTACCTGGAAGCTGTACTGTCCATGCATCTGTCTGTCTTTCTTACAGCATGCCCTTTACACTGCAGAGATCGCAAGGTGATCTCAGCTGTGACTGCAGTCACTGTCTTCTGCTTGTTTCGCTCATAACCTACCTTGGTGTCATTACAGGCCATGGCATCTGCTCATGCGGCCGATGCATTTGCCGGAATGGGTGGTTTGGAAAGTTGTGCCAGCATTCAAGGAAGTGCAACATGACGGAAGAGGAGAGCAGAAGTCTCTGCGAGTCAGCGGATGGTGTATTATGCTCGGGGAAGGGTAAGAACTGGCCGCTGAGCTACCCCATGGCAGTGCCCCGGCAGAAGAAGATGATCATGTTCAGGCAGACTAATGTGTGTGGCAGAGGGTTGTTGTTTAGTAACCCTTTCTTTCAAAGGCACCTATTATTAAAAGGATGTTACATTTGGCTCTGTAATGCACTTACATCCGTTTTGTCAACACCCACCACAGGCGTGCGTGCTTAATGGCGTTGGTCTCCTATGCAATTTGTTAATAGCAGATAATTTCCTGCATGTGTTTATCTGACACTCTGTGTTGAGCAGCTGTACATTAAAAACTAAATGTTAGTGCTCCGTCCAGTCTGAGGGACAGGATAACACTGCAGTGGACGAGATGGCAAGTGTAATATCTCAGGCAACAGTCAGTGGAGGAGAGTGTTGAGCAGCAGTGTTTGGTATGCTTAACCTCCCTCCCCAGCACAGCAGCAAAGGAAAGGTAGACATTTGCTGCCCCCATGGCAGAACCCCACAAACTCTCTCATTTACTAATTTTTAATTCAGGTGGTTGCATCAGCTTCAGTACAGCTATAAAAAAATTGCCAGAGGGAGAAATAAAATTTAGAAAATCTTCATAATTAACTGAAATTGTTCTCTGAGGTTCTTACCTTGCAGTCTTTCAGGCTGGGAAATTGCATTACTGGAAAGAGGGGTTTTTAGCTCCTCCATAGTGCAAGCTATGTTTTTTATATAATGTTTTTTATATAATATGTCTAAAAGAGAAGAGACAGGAAATAGGTGGTGGGATTAGCTGGAGGAGAGAATGCACCCACACGGACATGGATGTGCCATTTCCTCTGTCCCTATATCCCTTGCATAGACAAGGAAGAGATTATCTTACCTGCTGGCTTGAAAAAAACAGCTAGGAACCTTCTACATCAGGCAGATTTCCAGTTGTCCCTTTTGATAACTTTTATTTCCATGCAGAGGAAATTCTGTGCAATGTGCTCTAGGTGACCCTGCTTGGCAGGAGGGTTGGACTAGGTGATCTCCCGAGGTCCCTTCCAACCTCAGCCAGTCTGTGATTCTGTGATTCTGTGAAATGCATATGGAATTTTCAGCCTGACCTTCTTCCATCTGTTTTATCACTTGTCAGATTCCCCCCCCGCCCCGCCATTGCACCATTTTATTTTGTTTGTTTTTCCTACAGTTGGTGCAAAACCATAGAAAATGAGGAAGTTGCACTGTTTCTCTATTGCTTCCAGAAGATGTGGCTATCTTTAAATTAGTGTATATGAAAGAGAATACTGAATTACTGGAGAATTGGAGTTACTCTGTTCTACTGCAGAAGCTAACTTTTCTCCTCATAGCCTTGGTCTCCCTGTGATTCTTTGTATAAACCCTGAAGGTGAGCGAACATGCTTAAAATCGATAAAGTACACCACATCAGATTTTAAATAAATGTAAACATGAAAAATGATCTTGAATTTTAAAATATTTGTATTATCTATCTGCCATCTTTTTGTAAGGATGGCTGAGAGCTATTTTTTCCAGCAGGTTTTGCGCTGTCAGCAAGTAACTTTGAGCACATATATCAGGGCTACAAAGTAAATCTGAGGCATAGGGGGCAGATCATCTGGCAAGGGTTTTCAGAGACATCAAGGATTTTTTTCTCCCTCTGTTGGCTAGGCTGCCTGGGGAGTGGTTTGGGATCTGGTCACTGATGAAGGCTGGAGCAGCCTGAAAGTTGCTCTAAGTTGTGACCAGCTGCATGCAAACAGTGCTTTTAAACTTGGCTGCATGAAAGGAGACTCCAAAGGCTCCGATTCTCTACTGTTTTAGTGCACTGTTGATCTATGGGAACTACAAACCTGACCCTAAATCCATATTCAGGAACACTGGTGGGATTTTTTCTTAACTTTCTTTGGCCTCTGAACACAGCAAAGCTTCCAGTGTGATGGAAAGTGTCCCTCAGGACAGTCAATGTAATAAAGTTGTGCCAAATTAGATGCTAGAGCAGCTTTATTGTGGGAACAGCTGGGCATATGCAAGTGCTTGCTCCAGCAGAGAAATATCTATGGAAGATGATTTCCAGAAGTGTCTGGCCAGTGAACATCCAAGAGGTAAACCTCAGTGCTTAGACAAGCACTGATGTTAGGCACTGATTTATTTTTTTTCCTTAGGTACTTCAGTCTTGGGGAACAATCTGTTTCCCTTACAGATGGTGCCTGTGTTTCCTGTGAAGGACAGGAGAGGCTTTTAGTAAACTGGAGGATTGATCCAGTCCACCTAAATGAGGGTTACAGGGCCCTTTCCTCATGGGAGGCAGAGCCAAGCTACCTCTGTTTGGGTAGGATCCCAAACCTACTTCAGCTTCCCAGATGTGGTAGGCTAAAGAGGGCAGCACTTTCATAGCCATGGGGATTAAGTTGTGAAGAGGTGGCTGCTATCTCCTGCATCTTATCTGAGCGGGAAGGGGATCACAGGCAAAGACAGTCAAATTGCTCAAAACTTCTTCCTCTTACATTATTTAGGCATATCTATTCTTGATGATTAAGTATGTGTCTGGAAACTATGTCTTACTGGGTGTCCATACTTTAAAATGTTGTTCATAGCTAGTGTGACTGGCAATGTCTAGAGGCCAAAAATGAGAAATTGTTCTTTCTGTTTCAGTGCATTAAGCAATAAGTAACCATTACTGGTCAAATCATAGAGAATTTAGAACCTGTGTGCCAATGAGTTCTTTCAGAGTTTGTTATGCCCATCTTTGCTGGAAATACTAGCCAAGGCATGCAAGTGCTATAATGGATTGAGGGAGCTTGAGTTTCTGTGTTGGATTTAATAGTCTGAGTCCTGGTTTTCAGTAGGTAACTGCTGAACACTTTCAGAAAATTACACTCTGTTAATATAAGCAAAGTTGGACATCCACATTCCTAGGCTGTTTTCAAAATCTTGGCTTACTGACTATGCCACCTGTAGTAAAAGCTCTTCCCAAGGAAAACAGCAACACCCACTATGCTGCTGCCTCCCTGGCAGCAAATGTAGGGCTGCAGATGGCTACTGTAGCGGTGCAGGACACGCGGGCTAAGTAATGAGCCAAATCCCATCCAAGAGGATCTGGCGGGGATCCCAGGGAACACCCCGCAACTCATTAGACTCGTTTTAATTAAACTGAGGAGGCTCCCAGAGCAGCATGCACTGTTCAGGGAAAAGACTTGATACATTCATTCTACCTAACAGATTTTACATTGTGGAGCCTGATCTTCCTTGCTTGACTTGGCACTAAATTTGCTGTATCTTCTGCAAAATAGTTTTAAAACATCGTGAACATCCATCAGTAGCAGCATCAGTGTTTGCTTATGCAGAATCACTTCAGGTTTCTTACAATGCCGTGTTCTTATTAACTATTTTAATTTCACTAAAATTCTCATACTATTCATCATTATTTTTAGCTGTCAGTACCTTCCAGCTTTTATAAAGAGATATCCGGTTTAAATTACACGGAAGTATGTCTTAGTGTAGCTCCTGTAGAGTGACCATGCAATATGTATGCAATTCTCCATTGCCTATTTGTATAATGGCATTTTTTATTCTTCTAAGGAATGACAATATTTTCTATGCTGGTGGCACGGTAGGCAATACACACTGAACTCACAGAAAAAGTAGATGCTTAACCAGATATTCCCATTCCCAAATGTTCCAATCATTAGTTCTTCCAGTATATGTTTACATGTTCCATATGTACCAGGTTAAAACAGCATTTCTCTAAAAGTAGGTATTGAGTTAATTTTTGTCAGCTTACAATAAACTGAGTAAATTAGTTACAGTTTTAAATGGAAAAATTAGCTACTCTGCTGAGGCTGCTCTGAAGTTTTAAAGAGTTAAGTTTCAGTGATCAGAGACACTTCAGTGCTTATGGAAAAAATGGGGAAAATTGGTTGACATCAACAGATCCACATTTAAGAAAAAAAATATTTGGATTTTTGCTATGGATTTTATTCAGAGGTCAGTGAAAGGAATGGAAAGATGGCTCAGTCCCTGGTAAGTAACCCATGTATTCTGCGTAAGTTATATTCTGACAGAATAAAGCTTCCTTCTCTCTCTCTGTTTTTTAATAATGCATTAAAGAAATTGGTGACTTTCTACTGTAATCATTCTGGAAATATTGCAAGAAGGTGTGATTTTCAATAGCATCTAACTCATTTATAAGCATGTTCTGTTAAAGGTCAACAGCTTCTTTGGTGACTTTAAACTCCACCTCCTATAATTGAAAGCTGTAAATGTATTCTTTGTCATCATTTTTTTTGAGCTTTTTTGTATAGTTTTGTTTTGCTTTGTGCTCTAACCTCCTCTTAGAGCTGGGTCCACAAAAGGATTTTTGCTCAAAGGGTTTTTTGCTAAGCTCCTCACCTTGGCATTTAAGTGTCTGAACTCTGTATAGAGAAGGAGGTTCAGACTGCTGAGGATGGGCTCCGTAAAAGCCAGCTTTCTTCAGCCAAGTGTTGCAATCAGCCCGGAGGAAATAACCAGTGGCATTTCTAGTTGCAGAAAAGCTTCTCTTAGACCCTTCTCAAGCTACAGGCTTCCCAACACGTGATTGTTTAGGGGCAATTGTCCTTTTTCAGGATTCAGAGCCACGAACCTTCTCCTGAAGATAGACGTTGTCTCTGGCTTTTTTCTAAAGGGAGGTTTCTGGTTCCACCCCACTTCTTGGTGGATTACAGGTGGTGTCACCTGCATGTCACCATAGAGTCCCTCCTTTGCCTGTGGAGGTGCAACCTGACATCCCTGAAGAGGAGGACAGCAGCTTATCCCAACAAGGGGCATTGGGATACTCTGCAGGAATAAGCAAACTGCTGAACCATAATTATGTGCACAAACACTTTCTGACCTAGAGCAAATATTTAGTAATTCCATGGGAGGTGGAGCAGCTTAATTTGTGATGATGAGATTTTGGGGGTCTGAATGGTAGACTTTGGGTCTTTTGTAGACCCATCCCAAAGGGCATTAGATGAAGAGGGACATTTTCTTCTTGAATGATTTTATTGCCTTCAGTAACAGTGGGTCAAGGACAATTTGAGCTTTTCCAGTCAAAAAAAGAAAAAACAGTTTCTGGGAAGAGTGGCCCTGATTGTAGGTCTTGGAAACTAAAGGAAAGCTTCAAAGTGTGAGTCCTGATTAAGTGAAATAGCAGAATGAAAGCATTAGGAGCAACGTCCTGCCAAACTTACGGTCACTTTAAAAGAATCCTTTTATTCAAAAAGCTTTTAGCTTGATTATTTTCTTTTATGCAATAGCTTCTAAGGCAGCAATTTTGTGCATGTGTGTGCGCGTGTGTGCACGTATGTCTGGGGATGTTATTTTCTAGCCTGAAAATGCCAGTGCTCTTTGACTGTGAGTAATAACCTTTGTGATTTCAGGTTCCTGCCACTGTGGAAAATGCATCTGTTCACCACAGGAATGGTACATTTCAGGCGATTTCTGTGAATGTGATGACAGAGACTGTGACAAACACGATGGTCTCATTTGCACAGGTGCAGTACAGGCTAACACTTAATTGCTTTAAGAAACAAAGAGTGCTGATGGGAATTATGTTAGACAAAGCCCATCTTCTTTCTCCACTGATGGAGGAAGTGCATTTGCGGGTTATTCAAACCCACTATTACTGTTTCTTCATGCAGAGTGATAATCAACTTAAGATACCAAATCAATGGTTGAAAGTCTGAGTATGAATGTAAATAAGTAAACCAGCTATGAAATCCATCCACAAATTCCATTGTAGTAGACTACAATTTACTCTTCTTAGGCAAAGAACATACAGTGGCAGCATTGTCATCATGAGATTTCTTAACATGTGCTCTTGTGCTGGATTTTCTATGCATGCAATACATTTATGTCATAGAAAAGATTCACTTGCCTGATGATCTTTGGTAGGTGAGAAGCATAGTTGTGTTGTTTAAGGGATCTTCATGGCAATCAGACAGTTCTCAGTGGGAGGCTGAAATACCTGATGGTTTTTCTTATGACGCGATGGCCAAGTGATTAAAGCAGCGTCACCCTAACGTCGTCCAAGTGTTCAGGTGGCAGATGCGAATAGAAATGGGCAGGCTGCCAGCAAACCCTCATGACAAATCTGGTGACAAGCAGCAACAAGGGGATTGTTAAATTAACTCACTGGCTGCTTCCTGTTACAGATCTTAATTTTAGAAAATCTTTGCTGAGCAATTATTAGATGTGGAAGAAATCTGTGAGATGATTAAAGTCAGAGTGGGCACGCTGACAGTAGTAAATTCTGTTCATGGATGTGGTCTCCCAGCTAGCCCAATTAGCAAGGGTCCTTTCCTGGGGCAAGTAGCCAGTACAGAGGCAACAGAAGCCTGATCTGCAGCTGCAGCGGCCATTCACAGATCCTCATAAAGTCAGTAGGAAGAGCATCTCATGTTGGAAACCCAAGCTGTATAGGTCTCCAGCTGAACATCCAGGAGTCATCAAAAACATTGAAATAACATGAAAATATGGGTCTCGATACTTAATGTTTCCCCTTTGCAAAACAGGACCAATGCATTTTTCATCTAACAGAGAGTTTGATATTATTTATTTGTATAGCACTTCTGAGAATTTAGGTTTAAAGTTTTTCGGGTTCAAAGGGATGTTTTTATTACTGTTCTGTTGGTAATGTTTCATCTCTGCATCATAGTTAAAAAAAATTCTCATTTTTTCTTGTACCTCAAAGTACAGTGTAAACGGTGAGCCTCAACAGCTGGTTGCAAGTAGTGGTGGCATAATTACAATATTTGCAATTCTGCTGATGGTATTATTGAGAGAATGCTATTAATTCTTTGTAAATGTAGGTTTGAGGTGGCTTCTTAATGCAATGGTAAAATAACTGCTCCCCACCCCCCCAAAAAAAATGTGGGGAGGTGATAAAGGAACAATGCAGCTACTTTAGCATGGCTTTTTACTTTCCGTAGAACACATTCTAATGTAGTACATTTCAATAATGATAATTGCCCTTTATTCATTCTGTTCTAGGCAATGGTGTTTGTAACTGTGGAAACTGCGAGTGCTGGGAAGGATGGAATGGAAATGCTTGTGAAATCTGGCTGGGGACGGAATACCCTTAACACCAGAGACGGAGAGTTTTTTTGGTCTGATTTTTCTTTAGGCTGCTAGAACATTTAATTGTGGAAGTACTCAGTGTGTGGGTGTGGGTGTGCGTTTACGCACACATACATGGGTGCAAATACTCTAGAACAGTCATCTGAGAGCCTGCTCTTTAAAGAAATGAATGAGAAAACAAACAAACAAAAAAATCATTTGGGAGCAGGACAGTCCAAGCTCTAAAAGCTGAAATAATAATAAAAAAACTGTCCCTCCACAGTTTTTGAGTAACTTCAGTGAGACTGAGATTACACCCATAACGGCTATTTCTAAAGCAATCTATGGAAAAAAAGTGTAAGAAAGCCTTTTATTTTTACATTATGTGTTTGGTTGTCAGCTCTCCATATCAGTATGCAACAGTATTCCTGTATAAGAGTAGCACTAGTTAAATATTTGTCAAATACTTCATTTGATTAATTTTATAGTGTTTGTCAAATACATTGTTTGACCCTTTTTTCTTTCTAACCATCCTGATTATGCCCCAGCTCCAGAAGAATCAGTAAAGAATCTTATCAAAACGTTATTTTTTTTTGTCAAAGAATTGTGTGTGTAAACTGATGTTCAGTTACCTGACAACCACAGACCGAAACCCCAAAATGTTTGAAGAGACCCTTGTCCACAAAATAACTTCTTAGTTTCTGTGGTTAAAGTGTCAGTAAGTTGGTTATCCATTCTACATACTACAATACTTTCAAATGCATAACCTATAGAAGTATAAGGAATTAAACTAATAGAGATATAAATGTATGATAAGCTATTCCAAATATGTATCCTGCAACTCACATGTACTTTTCTCATACTGTTTTATGTATGTATAGCTGCCTAGTCCTTTTGAAAGTAAAGCAAATGAAAATCTGTTATACTAATAACTTTTAGGATGACAATTCTGTATGCTATTAGAAATCACTGTTTGGAACAGATTGCACTGTCACACATGGTATTCACTGAATTTCACTGTTTTCAGAAGTTGGGAGCCTGAAGGTCAACTGACTTGAAAAGTCAGATATGCTGTGCAGTAGTCTGGTCTCAGCCGAAGATGCTTAAACAATGACAACAAAGTAATTAAAGTTTTGATACAGTAAATACAAACAAAGCAATGGTATGAACAAAAATTTTATTTTTGTTTTCCAATGGTGAAATGCTGCTCAGTGTGAAATTCACATTGAGTTATGAACGATGCACAACTATTGGGACTTCCCTAACTTATTTACATATGAGTCTTTTTTTTTTTTTAATACATGTAGATTTGGCAGCCCTTTTAATTCCTTAGAGCAAAAAAATACATACATTTTAGTTTCAAAAGTGTTTACATTTTATGAAATCATGATTGAGCGAGAAATTGCTTAAATGTTTTGAAAATATTTCTTTTTAATATCAAACTAACATTGTTTAGGTGCCAAGGTCCTGATTTTTGAAGAGGTACATGACTCAGAAATAAGGGAACTATATATCAATTGAAAAAGGTATTTCCATTATTAATCTAGAAATCTGTTTTCTTTTAGAAAGGACAATTTTGAAATAGGAAAATACAACGGTGCAGAACATATAATAGGATGCAAAAAATTTAAATGAATATATTTAATCAGTTTCATTATTCCCCCTTCCCATGTAGCTTTATCTTATTCATTTTTTTTTCTTAACCTGGGTTCTTTCATTCTAAAAATGAAGCCTGTGAAACCTATGTTCTCAGGGAGGCATAGTATAACCACCAAATGTCCATGCATAACTTATGTAGGAGTTATGCACATAAATAACAAGACATATATCCCAAAGCTGCTAACTGCTCTCTTTTCAGATAACCAAAATATCAGGCAGAGTTCTAAAATGTATTGATACAGTATTAAGAAACTTCAAAGTAAAATTCGTCTTGAAATAATTATTTATATTTTATACTTATAACCCTTAAACTGTATACAGCTTAACAGGAATATTTTCTTAAATTCTAACATAGTTTCATTTTGTCAGCCCTGGTGTCTGGATAGCACAGATTGTTGGGTTTGTCTGTATTTATGAATACTGCTGATCTGAATCCTCTTATAATCAGTGTTTTTTTCACATATACGTTTGTCTGCTGAGTCAGAGAGTAAACAATGAAAAATACAGAGTTGTACTTGATTTCCTTCCATTTATATTTAGTATTGTAATAACAGAAATGTTACATAATCAAAACTCTTACCTAGATTCAGTAGATGCTTTTGACTTGTTTCCTGGTATGACAAACAGATTTATACATACTGTAGATCAGCCTTGGAATGCCAGGTACTCATATCCATAGACAAAAAAAATGATTCTTTAGGGGGCTACAATGTCCTATTTGATGCATTTTACTTTGTAGTTTGCTTTCATTTTAAATTTATATACTTAGAGTGTAAGATGATTCTGTTTTATTGTTTTTTTTGTTTGTTTGTTTTTTAAATCAACTTCAACATTTTGGCTACTGAGTGGATTACATGGCCATAGAATTTCAAAAAGTGTTATCCACGTTTTTTCTTTAGGTACATATGGAAGAATATTAGAATATTCTAAGACAATTACTGTCAGTGACTAACTAAAATGTAAATCATCAAACCAAATGGTGCTATCACTATAAATGTTAAAATATTTTCTAAGACTACTAAAATATAATGAATACACATTTTCCTTTCCACTTTTCATTCTGTTTCTTATAACGTTGCTTGAACATTCCCTCCACCCCCTTCATGCTGAGGTAACTGGTGATGGGACTCCCAGCAGTTCTGTTTTGTGGCTCATTTCCTCACTGGAAAAATGAGATCGGAAGAAATAAGATTATTATTCCACATATGTGAAAATAATAGCTGTGTTAATAAATTGTGATTTTTAACATCTCATTCCCTGTGACTGGAATTCCAGATACATAAACAGTAAAAGCAGGAAGAGGCACAAGGGAGTGAAGAATACTGGCTGATTCTTCGTATGTGGTGGCTGTAAAAACTTGCTTCCAAGGCCTGCGGCAAAAGGCATTTGTAGGCGGTGAAAATAAATTGGATAAATGGGGATTTCATAATGGCTAGATTGACAAAGCTTATAAACAAATGATACTATAGCCTTGCTTTGTTCTGATAGAAAGAACACAATCCAGAGCGTGCAGAATGCTTCTACAGTAGACTTGCAGGAGTATGCCTATTGTATATAACATCTGTAAAATCATCTATAAAACAGCTGTGGATAGATTTGCTTGTGTAAATTATTAACCTCCTCATGATCCTTTTTTCCCCTGGCCATACGCTCTTACAGAAACACACAGATGAACATTTAATCATGTACCTGCTCTGACATTTCTGATGCACTACTCTTGCTTCTTGACAGAATGACATCTCACTTTGTAGCTCAATGATACTGGGATGAAAAAATCTAAGTTGCGTATTTTTGTCCATAGGTAATAGAACAAAGATTTTATTATGTCTTTAAAAATAAGTCATAGCATTTGCATTAGTCACACACACACACACACAAACAAAAAAACAAAAACAAAAACAAAACAAAACAAAAAAAAACAAAACAAACCTCCCCACAAAAACTGTTATTATGCATTTTAAAATGCATTGCACAGAATATGAGTTTATCCAAAGGGGCATTTAAAAGAAAGATAACCTCCTTACTTTGTCTAATTTCACTTGCATTCCCATCTGAATGGAGCTGAATAATTTCGTATTTATACCAATAAACAGATGGATTAGCAAGACATGCTTTTAATGCATAGACCAAACTACCTGCTTTCACACCTTATCACTTCTTACAGTGGTTTTAAACCAAGAGAAAAAGTTTCCCCATATGTGTATAAAAAGCCAGAGTTCCTAAGTGTTGTTTCAGGTATATTCCACAGTCAAAGTGAATTGCTTTAAATTTATATTTGGGGGTGGTTTGTTAAGGACCAACCTGACTCTACACACATTAAAGTTTATGAAAATGGCAGTATATTAAAAATAGGATTTGAGAGCAGCTAAAAAAAAAAAAAAAAAAACTTCATATGAAGCAAAAGCTGTGTTATGTCAACTACAAAGAATTTAAAGCTTTAGACACCTCTCTATAGGCTCTATTATGTGAGCAAACTATTAAGGATGCTCGTGTGTTTATAAAATATTTGAAGTACAACAGAATGGTGCTTTGTTGAAGTGGTTCATATCTACTTAAAACTGCATTTCTAAAACTGCGCAGGTGTGACTGATTTTGCCAAATAAAGCTGTAACTGAAATACAGATTAAAAAAATGTAGAGAGATGCCTGTGTGCAGCGTTAACATTTCTGTGCATTATGAAATGATAAGATGAGGTTAGATTGCTGTGCAAACAGTCTCTGCGAGGTTAGATAAAACCCAGAAGAACAAAACACAAAGCATGCATGCAAAAAATCTGGAACGCTGCAGATTCACAGACAGGTGGACATGTAAGTACAAAACACTCAATCTGTAAATACAAATCGATTCCATCAGGTTTACTATACAGTATGCTAGTAGTAACAGACAGTTGAAAACAGCTTTCACTTAACAGCAAAATTAATTTTGGAGGGAACAAAATGGTGAAGTCTCATCCTGGAGAACAGCAAGAGAGGTATTATATTAAGGAGCTAAAATTTTCTTTGGCATGGTAAAAGGGGAGAATTGAGTTTGCCAACTTATTTACATGAAGTTTCACCAAACTGTGGCCAGTGCAATGATGTTTTGCACAGTCTACTTCTTACATAAACTTTCTTGTTGTTTGTCGGTATGCCTTCATATAAATGTTTTATTCATCAAGTTGAATCTGTGTATACAACAAATAATAATAAACACAAACTGTACAATGCAGACAAACTCTTTGCATATATGTATGTAAATTCAGTAATACAGACCAACAATTCTGTGATACACACAACCTACTACATGCAGTTCATCCTTGCCATCCTCTTCCCATGCAATGGATGAGACAAGACAAAATTAAAGGGAGAAGCCAAAGCACAAAGACCTCTTTGCTATGTTTAAACAGATTGTAGAAAAAATAATTTTTTAGGATATCTATTCATTGGATTAAACACACATATGGATTTAGACCATAGAAACAAAAACAGAAATTAAAAATATTATGGTGCATTTCCAGTATGTACTAACTGCTTACAATAATTAAATCTGGCCTTAATTGTAGCCCCCCAAACTGGTTCTCAGATTATAATTACCTGGGATCAAAAGTGTAATGTTGAAAACAAGACTTATGTAGCATCAGGCCATGAACCAGAAGCTCCTTGCACAGCTCAGCCAGTTCTCCAGTCCTGTCTCTCCCCAGGCTCTTACACTGGCGAGAGTAAAAAGACAGCTGGATGGGACATGAACACATGTATTCCCTCCTCATGAACTCTCAAAAAATTTAGGTGAGAGAGAGAAAGAGAATGTAGCTTTCAGCTGTTTCAGGTTACTTAAAATAATTTTGAACTGCTTCTCCTTGAGGTAGCAAGGCTGCTACCTCCCATGGGTCCTCCTGATGCAGAGCAAGCCGCCAACTCATCGTGTGAGTTGCTTTGGTTTTCTGTTTTCTCAGGGATGGTGCACAAATCCCACTGGACCGGGTGGGATGAGAAGGGTGCACCGAGGTTTATCAGTGTTGTTTTTCCCAAACACACATATTTAGTGCTAGCAGGCAAGGGCACAGTCTAAGTTAAAGTTTCTTTGTATTTTTATCACAGTATTAACGTAGCTTTGTATTATTATTTTTTCTTTGTACATGGTCAAGCATAGCTTCATGCTTGACTCCTTCCCTCCCTGGAAAGACCCAACATCAAGTGTTAGCTTGCTGTTCTCATAATAAATATATAAACAAGGAAGTCTGGCCTACCAAAAAAGAAATCTGTTTATCTAGAACTTAGCAGCTTTATCGTAGCTTCCTTGAACAGTGCACTAAATGTTGCATATAAAAACAGAACACATTTGAAAACTAGCATGAAAAGTTCATTTAGACTGAATCAGTTATTCAGGTTAGCAGAGAGGAAGTTGAAGAGAGTTATAACCAGTGGTCTCTCTTAGGGATGCTTCAGCACAAAGACATGATAAAATAAATTGCAAGAAATACATTAGTAAAAAAGGAATGGATGATTTCCTTTTTCTTTGTCTTTGAATATCAAGATAACAGCAAGAGGCCAAGAGATTGTTGTCACACAGTTTTCCAGACTGAGGTACAGTTTGGTCCTTGTTGCCCTTTCTGAGAATCAAATACCTTCGTAAGCATACAGAGAGTACCCATATTCTTAGTTTCTGAAAGCATGCGACTAAGTATGTAACTCTTCAGTGGCATCTCTGTGGTATTGTCTAAATCTTTTTCCCCCCTAACACTGGTATTGTTGTTCGCAAGTGACAACCTCATAGTGTTTCTCATTATATGATCCAAGGCTTCAATTTTATAATGTTTTTGATTTCTTCTAGGTTCATGTAGGAGAAAGTACAGTATACAGAGATCAAGGCAAGGCACCTTCAATCTAGCAATTTGGTGGGCATGTTATCCTAGGAAGCTGGGTAGAGGTACGTACTGGAATATCAGTGAGATACATAGGACTGGACTTTGCATGCTTAGCTAAAAATAAAAATAAAGTTTTGTAATATGTCCAGTTTTAAAACTTTTTATTTTAAAACACCAGAAATATTAAACTATAATTTTTAACTACCCTTTGCATTGGTGCTGCAAAAAAGAACACAACAACATCCTTGCCCATGCTTTGCTAAGTAGGTGTGGAAATCAGCCAAAAATAACAATGGCATTAAGTTCAGTTCCTTAAAAACAGGAAAGGATTATATTTGAAATGGATTTAGGTAGCGCAATTCTGGTTAGTCTTAACTTTTTTTGTTTATTGGTGGTGGTTGTTTTTCAAACAATGAAGATTTAGGAGATGAAAAATGAGCCTTAATTCAGGCCTACAAGGCCTACAAAATTCTTTGGACCCACTTTCCCAAAAACGAGTGGGTCTTGCTCGCTGGGCAAGGCAAATGTTACCATTACCAGTAAGCCTGTGATATGTATAAAACACACACACAAAAAGAAACTATAGGGGGATGCCAAACACTCGTTTCAGAAAACTTCTTGTTGGTTGTGTTTGACACTCTTCCCTCCACTATAATGCCAACCTCAGAAGCACAGTATCTGTTACTAAAGAGTATTCACATTGATCAACATTGTAAGCCAGAGACAACGATCCTATTCTTTATAGATATAATTTGTAATAGTAGATTTTTGAAGGCTTCCTGATTCCCTGATTGCTTTCAAAACTAAGCCACCGGCAACACTTAAGTTATAGAGAAACACAATCCCTGCAAAAGGTCACAGACAGTGGAGCGAGCAGCCTTATAAAAAAGGGAAGAAGAGAAATCCATAATAGCACAGGTTTACAGCATCTACCTAGAAATTACTTGATTATTTGTGTGCTACAAAATAGAACTTAAACACATGGATTTTGCTGAAACTGGACTCAAAAAGGGATTATGGGTAATCGTCAGCAGGCAAGGTATCAAGTGTACTTGTGAAGTATGTCATTCACATGAAGTGTCACAGTCACAGAAAAGATATTAAAAAGGCATTCCAATATCTGGTAGGGCATTCCATGGTCTGAGTTTAGCTGGTTCATCCAGGTGTCTTCTTGTTGTGGTGGAGCTACACGTTGAGATTTATCCTCTTGCAACAACTCAGTTCAGAAACAGCATCGTGCAAGTACGCCACTTGCTGCGAGCTGCTCCACAGACACTGCAGAGGGGAAGTCCGGCAAGGATAAATTGCTCAACTGCACTCGGGACTCAGTAAGTCACAACACCTGTGAGGATCTGGCTATGTCGTCTTACTCTTGTTAACTGGTTTGCCGCCATTCATTATTGCAGATGCACTTGTGCTTTTACTTGGAGTTACCCCAGCCTTTGGCACTGTTTCTCCAATATCATGCAAAGATGGTTCTCGATACATGGCAACTGAGGGGAGAAAAGAAAAAAAGGAGAGAGATTTTTAAGAATGTGTCTCATTTAAGAACATAACTCAAAATAGGATTAATTATCTACAATAACTAATATTTTAATACACTCTACCTTTCTCTTGCATGCAAGGGAAACTATTTACTTTGACAGAGGCTTAATTTGCATGACTGATATCTTTGTTTGACCTTCCAAATTTCTCACTTCTGCTATGTCTGTTTTAAAAACGGTAGGAAACTCTATGCTTGCCCATTAAAAGGAAACTATAGAAGCCTCAGAAATTAGAAACTACCATTCTGTCTTTGCATGAGGCAGGCACAAAAATGTACATATATTTTTACATACACATATATCTACAACCCTTAAATAAATATTCTATGAGTTTTTAGAATTAAAATATGATGAGTTGTCTAGACTTAAGTGCCCTTTTTCAGTCCTACATTGCAAGACTAGGCTTCGGTGCAGTCATGCAAAGTTATTTGTACATCTGACTCCCAAGTCTGAGGAGCTTGGCCATGATCTCTTCAGGTCTGCACTGAAGAAGTCTCCGGGACTGTTGTGCAGAGTCCACATGAAGTTTGGGGTTTTTCTTCCTTTCCAAAACTGTATGCAGTAGCCACTGAACTCCACTGAATGAAGTATAGAAAACTCGAAATTAAACTGTTAATGGAATTCTTAGATGAATTAAAAGTTTGCACTAGGGCTTCAGTCTCTATCTAACCACTTTAAATCCTTTGAGGAAAATACATGTGTTCAACTACACAGTTCCAGCATTAAGCTGCCTTAATGATTAATGCTCTCGGATCATTCAGTTTATTTTTCTATGTTAGTGAATCAGGTAATATTTCCACTTACACCTAACTTCAGAAGCATTTATTTATATCAGAGCGGTGGTAAAAGAGATATCAAAGCAGTCAAAGGAATTAATCATCACACTGATTTTGTGGCTGGCTGTGTGCTGCCATAGAGAGCACAATCCCTTCATCTCTTGGCTAATTACAGTAGGAGGCAGGAGCATCAAAGTACTGGCCTTAATCTTCAGTGGTGGGGGGTTTCATAATAAATACGAAATTTGATAACTAATCAAGTACTTGTTCTAACATTTCCAGTGACATCCTTTTATGGCTTCTGAAAGTCTGAAATTAAATGTCTCCTCTAGACTACATAAGGCTGGTTATGATTGTCTTCAGGGTGAACCCCATAGCTGGGTTTAGGACACTTTGCTTGTTAATTAAAGAGCTTGATGAAGTAGCACTGTGACCTACAAAAATATTAAGTCAAATAACATGAGATGAAACTATAAAGTAAGGTATTATATAGAAGAGCTGTAATACCTAATGACACTTATATGGGCAATGTAAAACTTATTTCTGAGCCTTGCCTGTGCTATTTTGACAGCATCTGACGATCCAAACATTAATGAAAAAAGTTGTTTCTTTCCTAATCCATATGAATGGATGTTGCTTTTAAAAATGCACTGGGTTTCCCCCCTGCAATTCTTATAATTTCATATAAAGAGATTAACTTATAAAATGTCAATAGAATTGAAAGCTCATGAAAATACAAAAAACTTGTGAAACAAGGGAAGCACAAAGGCATCTGCCTGAGTTCAAATATGAAGTTAAAACATAGGATTGTTCAGGGATTTACCATAAAGAAAGAATCTAAAACAGTTAACAAACTGATCCTTTAATCAAAAATTTCAAAGTTAAAATGTGAAAAGAAAGAAATGGGACCGCTAACTAACGCATTACTTGTATGTGTTTTAAGATATTAAGTAATGAGATAATTTTCAGAATGACTGAGGCTATGTGCAGCAATGATCTCAGTGAAATTTGGAGTGTTGCCAGGACAGGACACAAAAAGCAACATAGGTAAGAAAAGGCCTGCAGAATAAATAGGATTCGTCGTAAGTTCCATTTCCAAGATATAAATGAATATGTTTTCCAAGGAATGTGTGACATCATTTTAGCATGTAAGGTTAGTATGACTTTTATTTGCTTCTACCTTGGCTTAATGGCCAATTTACGCAAGTTCTGAGCGCTACATCAACTGGCTAAGTAATACAGTATGACTTATTTTATAAACAGACCTCTGTGTTTTGTATTAGAAAGCTTTTACCTTGAAACACTGACATTTCATCTATTCCATTTATAACTCCCAATTATCCTACAATATCCATTATTTCATTCTGATAAACGAAAAGGGTATTTTCTCACTGCAAGACTCACAACAGTTTTTGCCACTAGTGAGAGAATATTTTAAAGACAGCACAACGCACTTCCACAAAAGATTTCTTTTCTTGCAGAATGACCTCTTAATCCCTTGAAAGAATGTTTTTAGACATATCCTTTCTAGCATCACTGTGCTGAAGCACAAATCTGCTCCATGAATCCTGGAGGCTGTCATTTGGAGCGGCCCCTGTGCGTGGCACGCACATTCACAAGGGGTGTTTTAGAAACCATTCCCTCTTCTTTTCCTGTCATTTATAGGAGGATCTGCCAGTGATGGACTGAACCTCACCTTCCAATGGCTTGGGTAGAAAATGAGCTGCTGGTTTTGTTTTCTTTACTCTGTTTCCTTTCATGACCTGCCCTTCCTTGTTCAGCCCCAAGAACCAGGCCCTGCC
Organism: Anseranas semipalmata; assembly: GCA_013399115.1. Lineage (NCBI taxonomy): Eukaryota > Metazoa > Chordata > Aves > Anseriformes > Anseranatidae > Anseranas > Anseranas semipalmata. The sequence continues at coordinate 51,413 of VXAA01002404.1, forward strand.
GGACTCCTGTTGTCTGTAGAGCATGGATGAGTAGATTACATAATAATTTTCAAAAACAGACTCCTTGAATTTGCATTCCGGTGTAAAAAGTTCCTGTGGGAGGAAAAGTAAACATTAAATGATATCTCTGAAGTGCTGTTTCTGTTTTGTTAACTCACAAACACCTCTTGATTAATTTAATATAAGACTTATAATAAGGCTCTGTTTTGAGACCAGAAGATCCGTCTTCCTCTAGATGACCTCCAAGTGAAGCTATTTCACCTCCCATGGATGCCTCTCTTTCCCCACCTGTGCAACAGGGATAGTATATCTCCAAAGTAAAGAGGCAGTGACACAACCATAAAAACACTATTTCAAATATAGGCATAATTCCTGTGCTTTTCTGCAAGCATATCCTTGTTTTTCTTGATTAAGAAAGTCTGTGCTAAAATAACATTGATGAGAAAACAATTGTTCAGTTTTAATATACTTGGCAGGTGTAATAAATGCAGTAAACTCCCTCTATTGTTTACAACAACTAATATTTAATGCTTAAAAATTGCTGTTACCAACATATTAAAAAATATATTATTTCCTAGAGTAGGCATGGCCTGAAACGCTGCAGGAAGACACTACTTTGATGTACAAATTTCTGTACAAAGAAATGTAATTCCTATTGACATCCTCAGCATTCATCCCAATATTGCTGTTTCCAGAAGTCACATTCAGTAACAAAGCAGTTGTCCTGAACTCTTTATTAAGGTTAACCTAAGCACAAACTTCTAGAGCTCAGTAGCCATATTCATTTAACTTTAAATAACACAAGTGAACAGTAGTAAAATAAAGAGTGCGAACATATATTGAGACAGTTTACCAAAGTCCTTTGAAAAAAAAACAGCAAGTTAATAAACAAATAAATTACATCTTTTTTTTTTCTTTTTTAATGTACATTAAATTTAATTTTATCATGAGAAAATAGGATTCTGTGTGAATGTAGAATATTCTAAGAATTTCACAGCTGTTTCTGTCTCAACAGTTTTCCTTTCTGGAAATCAAAGTCCTTAAAGGTACAGTTCCCCATATGAGAAAACAGAGATGGAAGTACATTTTTTGTATCTGTAGTAAATGTCACTTAGTGCATAATCAAGTTCTCTTCTTCTAATGTTATGAGGTATACAGTATTCATATTGCCATGGCTTAAGTTACCACCTGTAAGCAAAGCTGTCTTAAGTGATACCAGGTATGCTATTAGCTTTCTCAATTATGGAGTAAATTTTAACCTCAAATAAGAAGAATTAATGTATTTTCTCCAACAACACACTAAATGCAGTTACTGCAGCAGCCAGGAAATAATCTGGGAACCTGCCCTAAAACAGGTTGCTTTGCCTGTGTGAGCAAGTACACTTAGCATCTATACATCACACTCATCTAAAAATGAAAAAAAATGTTCTCTGATGTGTACAATGGCTGTCTTTTTGCACCACTTCTTTACCACCTATTTGCACAGCTATATTTATATACACATGCAGAAATGCAAATACAATCTGTACTAGAGGCACCGAAAGCTAATGAAAGGAAATTTCTTAACAGCAGCTTCTCCTTTGCCACAGGGTTTTTTCTCCCCCTGTTCCAAGACGGCTGCTGTTTGTTCTACCCTCCTTTCCCCTCTGCTGATTTCAAATCACGGTAGGGCTCAAGGAGACTCCAAACCAGAAGGCAGGGTGGCATGCTGGAGGGAATGCCTGCTACACCCTAGCACAGGCATTTACATGCAAGTCATGTTCCTCAGCTGTTGAAACAGCAGATGCTAATCAGGAATTGCCTACACAGATCTCCTCATTACCTGCTTCACTGCAAAAGCTACCCCCTATGCTCCCCACTACATTTTACTTCCTTGTAAAAGCTCAATTACTATAAACACTACTTCTTAGCCAATAGTCGCTTTTTGCTATAAACAAAAGCTATTTGTCATTCGCTGTTCCTCCTTACTAGAGATGGTTGACTGCCTGTGAATGGTACTGGTGTGTTTTCCCAAACGATATCCATTAGGACATTTAAACAAATTTCCTTAAAAGCCATATCCCACTTCTGAATCAAACCCAGCTCTTCCCTCAACTCAATTATTCAGCATGTACTATAATATCTCTGACAGTGCACAGCATATGAAACTTTAGGTATTTTACTTTACCAAATAATAATAATGAAGGGTTATGTCAATACAATTACTTGTCTCCTCTTGGATGCAGGCTGATAGACTGGACAAACTGGCATCACTACTATTCCATAGTTATAAAAAGCAGAGTAATAGTCTGCTGATTTTTTTTTTTTTTTTTTTTTTTTTTTTTTTTTTTTTTTTGAAGGAAGAACCTAAGCTGAATGACAGTACTCTGCACCAAATTATTGCAGCCATCCTACTCTGGATGGCCTGGTAGTACAGCAGCTTTGGACAGGGTTTGCATTCATCTAGTCTGTTAGGATGCAGTTCTGCCTGGGATAAACTCTCAGTCAAAAAGTCACTTAAATATATGCTATATTAAAGCATTCTAATAGTTTCAGTGATGTGGAAAGAGGGTATTCATGAATCAAAATTAAGCACCTGATGATGACTATACTGAAATGCAGCCACCAATTCCTCCGACAATTGCTCTGGAAGGGACTTCTGAAATGGGCACCTTCCATGGGTGGAATATTTCTGAGAGTGACTTCTAAAGCCTTGCCGCAGACACCATCTCAGGTGGCTGAAAAAGCTGTTAGTACCTGTATTTTCTCCAGTAAAGCAGCCACGGCACCTAAAATACTGCTTCTGCATGTACCGAGGCCAAATCTAGCTCCGTAGAGCTAAGCCTCAACCCAGTAAGAACTCCCAGAAAATGACTATCATGGGCTAACGGCACTAACTTTAAAAAAAGTCAGCTGCAGCCCACTTTATTCGAAGTCACTGTTAGAGGGAAAACTGTACAATGGCATTTTATAAGAAAAACTCAGTGGTGAGAGCACTCCCCCAGGCTACCTGCCTATCTGTATCCAGACAGAAGGAATCTAAATCTGCATCTGACTGACATGAATCATTTGGATCTTCCCTGAAAGAATGACTTTTGGGGTTTTGATCACAGGACAATCTTTACATTTTGTATTAGGAAGTCAATGAATTGCAAAACTAGACATGACTTGCAAACAAGAACTTGTGCTCAGGATTTCTCTTCCAAGGTCAGTACTCACATTTAACCTGTGGTCTTACATAAAAGGTAGTTTTCTTCTGTCAAAGCAACATTTGAAAAATAAAGTACATGCCAGCTGCCAATTTCCAAAACCCCAGGAGAGGGGTTTGGCTGTAAACTGCAATCAGATGCAGCTTCCTGGGTCCTATAGAAGTGAGGGATGTATTAAATTGCACCTTGCTGGGAAGAATTGTCACTTGGATATTTTTGCTAGCTTCCCATCAGGCTTTTGCTTGGTGTGAGTCTTATTTGGAGATGTTATAATTCTCCTGGTAGCTGTAGAGTTAATAAGTATCATATTGAACAGGTTGTGGGTTTCCTTGGGATCAAAAAGTTCTGCCACTGGGGAGTCCTTAGTTTTGGGGCTACCACCAGTGCTGCCAAAACTCATCATTGTAGTATTACATCATGATAGTGGAGCCTTAGCTCAAAAAGTCATGTGGTGATGTCAGAATCTGTTTTCATTTAAACATAAATTGAAGCAAAAGACTTTTTTTTTTTTTTTTTTTAAAAGAGCCATTTATCCACCTCTCAAACTTAGGAGTGCCTGAATCAAGGAGCTCAGGTTACCTGTCTTGTCAACACAGAGAAACAGGGATTGCTGGGAGGTAATTCAGATGACCAGTGAGATGAATCCCCTGCCAAGTGATGTCTATGTCTGTCAGTTGGAGGTCACAGTTTGACAGGATGTAGCTAGGCCTCCATGCTAATCAAGAAGATGCCACACTAGCAAAAGGCTGTAGTTCAAAATCAAAGTACAGGAAGCTTTACTGTCCCCCACACTGTTGAGTACATACAAATTTTTGAATGAGTTATCGGTGTAACTTCCAATTGCTGGTCTTTGACTATTTCATCTGTTCAATTCAGCTAGCTTCAACTGGACATACCCATTTGTAGTGATTATCTTTCACTTAAAAAAAAACAACTACAACAACAAAAAAACCCCACCACCAACAGCAACAACAAAAAAACACAAAGCATAGAGTTTTCTATTACAGCATTCAGAAAGAAGAAATAATTATACAGCTATGGACAAGACACCTACCCTGTGAACCATGGAGTTACAAAGTAAAACCTAGCATGAGCTAGCCATATAGGTTCTAGATATTGTTTAACAATTACATGAACACCTCCTGCAATTTTAAACTATATCTATATTCAGTAAGTCAATCAGTAATGAGCTGGCGGGGTTGTACAAAATACAGTATTTTACTGCACACCATGAGGGACAGTATAAGGCCATTGGTCTACCACAGTCATCAAAAGGCATGAAAGAAGCCCCAAGGACAGGGGCTCCTACAAAAGTTGCCTGCCATCTGCTCATGAACCTTCAAACCTCTTTAGATTTGCTTTTTATATTGAAATATAGGAAATGAGGGTATCATTCCATAGTGATAGTGAAGTGATATACCTAGCAGTCAGCCTCTTGAATTGTAGCCAGCAGCAAATAAGGAGGCAGTGGATTCCCCTGGAGATGGGCACAATGGGACTCACCCATCCCACCAGGCAGCAAATGTGCAGCTGCAGGCTGAACGAGCTCCTCCATGGTGCTCAGCAGAAAACTCAAAAGTATGACAAACTCAAAGAGATTACCAGGTGAGGAACAGCCAGTCTAATCAAGCACAGTAAAAAAATCCCGATTACTGATCCTTTTCAGAACTCAATACAAGTTTTAATCCTGTTTTAATCGTATTTATTATTTACACTTAGAAGTCCAGGTGACGAAACAGGACATCAGTGCTTTGGAAGTACAGACCAAGTGGAGTCTGCCTGATGGGAACACCTTACCATTCAAATACAGAGTGATACAAGGTATAAAGAAACAAAGCATCCCAGCAATGATCTCAGCATGCTAGTATCTGGTTATCAAATATTTTTGGTAGGAATGATGACAAATGAGTTCTAAAGAGAGACTGGAGAAAGGACAACACTAGCTTTGCAGATGGTTATGGGAAACTTCTGCAAGGTGAGAAAAGCAGCACAGAATAAGCATGAAGGTATTTTGTGAGTGTTAGAGGCTAGCAACACAGGAACCAAAGGAAGGAAGTGACATTTTGATAGTGGATAATAAGGTTGGAAATGACTCATGAAGAAGGGCCTTTAAATTAAAGAGAAGAGGTCTGTGTTTAATGAGGAGAAGGCACTCAACAGAGAAGAGAAATACAGCTAAAATAATGAAGCTGGGAAATGAACTTTGTGGCAGGCTTCTGAACTGGGGGTGGTACTGTGTTTGTCAGTGCAGGAGGGGAGGACACTGGAATAAATGAGGCGTGGAATGATGAGATCCCAAACAACAGTTGCTGTGTTGTAGAAGGGTAAAAAGCCAAGTCATAGGCACTTTCATGCAACAAGAGCTGTGAGATATGGGGGCTTCACCTGCTTATGAGAACTGGAAAATACCTAAATCAGTATCTCTCTGACTTGCTGCACATTGAATTAGATGAGTTAGGCTGGAGTCTTGCAGGATGCCTATCTGACAAATGTTTGTATAAAAGAGCTACTCAAGACTTCCCATCCACAGCACCAAATTTTTTCAATTCTTAAACTAGATGAAATGTTACAGTTCAAAATCATCTTGTTCAAGAGTTCCTCTTCAACTGGCAGAACACCCAACAACATATGGTTAGATGATAAAGAGAAACTGATAAAGCATTCCCTGTATTTTCAGAAGACATGTTGCTGATCTGGGCCTAAAAGTCCCCTAATACAGACTTCATTTTTAAACATAGCAACAAGAACGAGCAAAGTTGGCAGAATCTATGTGCAAACTGGCAGAGTAAGATACCAAGGAGCAGGAAGACTGCAGGAGACTAGCTGCCATACTATGAACTTTGCCATGGCATTACTAACAAAACTTCAAAATAAAAAGCAGCAATAGCTGAACTTGCCAATCCTACAGGCACCCCATGAAAGCAGCAAATGCTCAGAAGTCTGTGCACACACATTTCACAGTCTTCAGACAGAAAATTTCCTTAATATACTCTTAACAGTCAGAGAACACCAATATTGGCTTTTCAGAGCTAGTGTTAATTCTGTTCTCTGGAAGATTCCTAATACATGGACTTCAATACATAAGTAAACAAACACGGGACTTGATATCACACAGAAAAGAAACAGGGATGATCCTGCTGGTTAAAGAATCACTGACAGTGCAGTAAGGATGCCAGCACATAAAAGCAAAACTTTCAGCTATAATTACTGTCTCTCATCTTGGACCTTCTAAAAGATATGATGATGTGACTATCACTGCTAGTAAATAAATAAATAAATAAATACACAACTTCTGACTAAATTTAGACAAAAGGAAATGTAAATCAATGCTCTTGCAAATATTAGCACTTAACTGGCATTCTAATTAGCAGCGATATGACTGGTAATATTAATAATGTAGCAATTCCGTTATTCATGTACATTCATGAGCTTCTACAATAAGGTCATGAATAAAAGGCACATATATCTTGGACAGATTTCTGTGTCTAAGATGGTATTGATTGCAGCCTGAATTTGGCTTCATTTTCTGTCCAGACTGAAACAGAACATCAAGCAGTTTGAATTACAAAAAATTCCTTGTTTCATAACAAAGAAGTTGCTTTGCTTATAACCAACAGTGATGGCTGTATTAAAATATAATTGATTACAGGTAATAATGTCTTGTATGGAAGGCAGTGCACATACTCACCACTTCCATAAACTTACTATTTGCAAAGCTAAACAATGATAAAAGTGTATTTTAAATAATAACTTCAAGAACAATCCCCAATTACTACTTATAAACACTGGCCAGTAGAACTCTTCTCTCTCTCTCTCCCCACCCACACAGAACTTAATATTATATTACAAGCAGTGCCGAGATATTTATGTTCTTTTGATTGATACCTACAATTCAGAGTCATCAACTCAGTGGGACATGGATGAAATAGAACAAGAATTCTTTGATACAAGATTTTCTGATATATGTTATTTAACATTGTACAGTCTGACTGCAAAAGTGAACTAATGTTTTTGAAATGGAGCCCATAATGCAGATCTGAAGCATGACTCTCACATTAGAGTAAGTGAATCAAGGTTGTTTAAATTCAAAGATATGTGAAAGGAAGTTTGGGGGAGCAGCCTGGAGAAGGTAACTAATGTTTAAAACTGTGTTTGTGGCATTTACATGCCATAACTAGAATATGTCACAAGAACTGATAAAAAAGTGTTGCCTCACCTGAATAAGAGAAGCAAAATGAAGTTTAGAAATATTAGTGATAAACCATATTTGTAAATATGGGTTTAGAAAGGGCTACAGTCTACCTACAACCATCACACATTGTAGCATGTGGTCAAGTGTAACATCCTCCTTCATCCCCACAGACATGTAAAGGGGGCTGATGTTATTTTTGCTGCTTCAGTCCTGCTCTGAAATTTCACAGAAATTTGTATTTTTTGGTTTGAGTATATCCTTGGCTTTAGAGGAAATGCAGCCAGAGTCCTTGCACCAATGAAATGATATATTCTTTCTTTCTTTCCCCAAGAGCATAATCTCTTCCCCACATAATCCTCAGCACCTAGCTTCCCTTAAAATTTAAATTTGCAGTAAAAATCTGCTGTAAGGTTTCAGTGTAAACACCAGCTATAACTCCTTACTGTATCAACACAGAAAGACATCTTTTATCTCCCGTACAGCATCTGTGATTAAAGAAATCCAGTATCAGTAAGACAGGCACACACCCCAAGGCATGACTAAGAGAAATTGTGTGCATTGTAGGGAATATTTTCTTCTGCTACTGTTATGGGATGTTTCAGAGAAGAACGTGAGTAAACCAGCCTCTCTTTCCCAGTCACTTCCACTCAGAACAGCCACGATTCATCAGCATGTAGACAGCACCAGGTTCTCATCTGGAAAAGGCCAGTGCCAAGGGAAAAATGGGACAGCACTTAAATTAAGAGACTGAAAGAAAGGAGTTAGCAAAAGAGCTGTAGAAGCAAGCCATGATGGGTGGGGGAAGAAATTCTCATTTTCAATCATTACTGTAGCCAATCTTCTGTATTCCCAACACCTCAAATAATATAAACCATCATGAAAATATGCAAAATAGCTATTGAAATGACCAAGTAGCAAAAAAGAACAGAGGGTAACTCTTTCTTACCAATTACCATTAATGAAATTCTGCTCCTCTGCAATACCCTGTAATGTTGGGTAAAGAAAACTAATGCCAGTTTTTGCCACTGTGTGACTGGTATACGAGCATTAATTAGCTACTATTGTGCAATGTCAGATGGGACATATCTTTTCATATCCACGGTGTTGTTATATAGTATTTGCAGACCTCCTTGAGTATGATAGTATGACATCTCCATAGCTATCTACAAATGCAAAAGTAAACACGAATAGATGGGCAAATTCTGAGGTGTTTTGTAAGGTATACTTTAGACTCTTTCAGTTCTACATGTTCCTTCCAAAAGATGTGTGAATTTATGAAATTTTTAAATGGGTGTCATTTACAAGCTGAGGAGCTAGAAAAAGTCGCAAGAACACTCAAGTTATAAGAAGTGGCCTACTTTAGTGTACTCTTTTTAATTTCTTTTTTTTTTTTTTTTCTTTACAGTTGTGAGCTTGTTTTTCTGCTTGCAGACTTCTTTTTATGATCTCTCAGTGCAGCTGACCACTGAAGGCTGGGAGGCAAAGGGAACAGAGACAATTTTGTCAGATGTTTGTTACTTAACTCTTGTTATGTAGCAAATATGTATTTTAGGAGAAAAACAACAGTTCTTTGCTTCTTTCACTGTACTGTGTGTGTCCATAAAAAGTAACATAGGAGCAAAGTTGCCCATCCTTAAATTATTCCACCTATAAATATAAACAAAAATTCCTAATTTTCTTGCTAATATTTTGCAATCCCAGTGCAGAAAATATTTATATATGCGTCTCGTGCAAATAGTCATTTCACTAGAAAAAAAAATCTGATCTGCTTTCACTTAATATACTTCATTCAGAAATCTAAAAATATTTTCCTGTTATTACTTAATTTTCATAGCATCTACACAACTGTTACTCCAAGGATCCATTTTTAGAAGAAGCTTAAAGTACAGAGATTCAGACCCAAACTTTCAAAAGATGTACAGTGAATCAATACCAAAGACAATATAAAATCCATTCTGTCTCCTGTTTTAACTAAACAGTTAATGGGAAATAAAATGTCAGCCACTAAAAGGTATTTTTGAAATAGCATCACACTGTTAACCAGTCAGAAGTGGTAAAAAGAAACAAGTTAGACAGCTTTGCATATATCATTACACGTTAAAAAAGCAGAAATTTAATGTATCTCATTAAATAGGAGATGATTATATGCAACTTGTAGCATACACTCAGCAGTGATGCTTGTTTTTGTTATGGATGGGTAACAGCAGGATGATTATAGATACATCCTGATGCTCAGATAAAACTCCTCTTTTAGCAACAAGCTTATAAAGGTTGATTATGAACAATGTGAATATATAGATGTCTGGCAAAAATCATACAAGGATAAAATTCAGAGTGGTAGCAAAGGATTAGGGCTTTTTATTTGCTTCAGTGATACATTATGTATTTTAGATCTGAAAAAAATGTTTGGAAATAGCTTTACTAAATAGCATTCATAACAACAATAAACAAAGTTAGATTTTTATAAACAGCTGCTGGCAACTGAGTGATAATCAATGTCACTATTGCCCAAGGTGTTAGAAATCTGACAATTTCCAATAAAATCATTTAGCCCCTTGCTCTCAAGCCTCCACCTAACTCATTGTCTTTTATAGCATATTCTTATAATTGCCCTGTGGAAAGTCAAAGTTTAATATTGCATGGATGACAACATATTGATCCTAGAGCAGTTTTAATCTATTGATGAACAATTCTGGTGATTAATAAGAGACGTACAAATATCTAACTTTTAACCCTTCTAATCTGTATCTGAGGAATGCAGACTGCAAAAGGAAAAAACTATCCACTTTTTTGGCATCTACAAAACTAATGGGAGTTTTGTATCCTCCCTATATCCTATTTTGTATCCCTTCTCTATATCCTCTTGCTTTCCAACAGAATTCATGATACCATACCACGCACACTACAGTTTTTGCAAAGAAGCTCAGCTGTGGTGAATATGTTTCAAAGAAAACAATGAGGTTTTATCCAAGACTATGGTTGCTTTTACAGCTGCTTGAAAATGAATTTACATCACCTGTGCTCCTGAGAAATGGAAGATCTTCCTCTTTGCCATCATGACATTAAAAATGCATTATCTATTGACTTGTGTGGCTAATTGCAAAGATAAACTGAACTAGGAAACATATATTACTACTGAATTGGAGGCATAGGATCAGGGCCAAAACAACAGCCTACTCAAATGAGCAAGTCTGTCTGTAACCCACCTTCGACTGGCAGAGGAAACAATCAATGCACTAATGAAAGCGTTCCCTACATCATCCGTAAGAAGCAGGAGCAAACTCCTGAATGCAAAGAAAAGACTGGTTTTAGGTATTACAAACAGCCTACTGATATATAAAGCATGGACATGAAAATACCAGTATTTTGATTTCCAAGTCCATTGGAAGCACAGTTCTCTACTGGTTTCACCAAAGCTGAGGATGGTTTTTCAGCTTCCCACAGAGTACTTATTTTACCTGTGGGTTATGAGCATGAATTTATCACTTAATCCTTGGCTCTTTAGACACCAGAGACTCTTGATAACTCTCACAACTTTCCTTTACACTTTTTTTTTTTTTTCATTTCTTATACTCTACCTGAAGAACTTTTGGGTTGTTTCCTATATTAAAGCTCCTTTTTCGCCTCAGCCAGGGTGGTGAGCCTATGCTGAAGCATGTGCCTATGCCAAAGGGTTATTTCTTGTGGCCAGAAGCTCCTCCTCATGCTTTGGGCCCACCTGCTGGCTCCTGCTCCAGCCAGGGGCTTTCCCCCCAGCAGGGAAATTCAGACATGAGGATGCATTCACTCGCTCACACTCACAAACTTAATCCTCACCCTGCAAACTTAATTCCTAGCTTCAGCATAGTGGCCAAAGGCAATAGAGATATATCCCTAGATTAGCTGCCCATAAGAAGTTCACCAAATTTTTCCAAATTTGGTTTTCAAATGATATTCCTTTCTGTCATTCCTCCCCACCAGTTCTTTTAAACTGTGTTTTGCTAATATGTACTTATCTGGCTGTCTTCTTTTCTGTCCCTTCTGAGGTCTCACAGACATTAAGAAAACCAAACAAAGCAAAGCAAAGCAAAGCAAAGCAAAACAAAACAAACTAACAGGAGAAAAAATGGTTTGTTATTTTGGAAGCTTGGCACTAAATATACATATATATATTCTCATCAAGGAAAAGCAAATGGTGTCCCACCTCTAGACCATACCTTAATTCCTCCAATGCAACGTTCCTTGTAATTACTTCTCCTAGATATGGAAACTAGTTTTTTGACTGCTGTCACATCCTCAGGCACTGGCTACACTTTTGTAACATTGTGCCTCCTTGCTTACAAGATTGTGATTTTTTTTTATCTTTTTTTTTTTTTTTTCTATTTGTTGATTGAAGTTCCATTTTTCTTGTCCATTTCCTTCAAGTCTTTCAAGAACCTTTTGAACTATACTTTCTCTTTCTTTCTCTCACAATAATAAAAACATCAGCATATTAAAAACATTGGTCCAGTCCATATGAATTGTTTTTTCCTGAAAAGGTCACAACATATTGTACAACTGTTCTCATGCCCACATAGACCAAAAGTGTATCTGTTTACTGTGGCCTTCAACGGACATCAAACAGGGCAAAGATTTGACTTCCTGCTTATACTTTTATCTTTTGAACTATAACCACACCACTCTGTTATTCTCAGTTTTATCCTGATTTCCAGTTTTTCCCACTGTGTCCCAAAGGCACTGCATGGTATGTGTTCTTAAAGTAGATCAAAACTGTATATGTGTTCTGCTCTTATTCCTATCTGTTTTTTTGATCAGTTATTAACCTGAAAACTTCTTGGAAGAAGTGGGAACTTTTTTTTCCCATAATTTTTATGCACAATCCCCTCTTTCCTTCACATGAATAAATCTACTGAAAATATAAAAACCAGGATTCTGTGGTCTCTAATCAAGAAGTTGCCATGATACTTCTTGGTTTCTGTTTTGTCCCTCTTCAGACTGGGTTAATTCCTTCCTTGCCATTGTATTTTTCAAAGCTCTGAAGTGAATTAGTTTATAAAACTTTATAAACCTTTTGTACACTTACTGACAGCCCTGTGGAATGGTCCCATGTTAACACTATTTCTGCCCTGCTCCATCTTCCCTTCTGAATTGTATATGCTTTGCCTTCTGCATTGTGTTTTCACAAGTCTAAAATTTAGGGTTTTGTAGGTTTGTGGAACTGGTGTTTTTAAATGTTCTTTCTTTATTTATTTATTTTGCATGAAACTAATTCAGATTCCAGCAGTCCATTATTCCTGCTAAATTTCAGTCTTCATACATTTTCACAGAAATTAACCATTTATAAATTTTACAGTCTCACTCTAGAGACAAAAGGACAAATGGGTGCTGAATATGAATGATCCTTCCGTGCCTACATGACACCATCCTAGGACCCGAATAAGCCAACCAGAAAAACATATTTTTATTTTTATTTTTATTTTTATTTTTATTTTTATTTTTATTTTTACTTTTACTTTTACTTTTACTTTTATTTTTATTTTTTTTTAATTTTATATTTATTTATTTATTTATTACTTTTTAATGATTAAACAATGCTTAAACAGTACCTTTATGATCTAAATTACTTTTATATCCAATGAGTTAGGGTTGCCTTCATGATTACATACGATTTCTGTATAATGCAGTTTGGTTTAGATATTGAAGTCATATTCCAAGTTCATTTATGTAGCACTTGGCTGTACAGGATAGTGCACCAGGACTATGCTAAAGAAATATCAAACATGCATGAGGGTGGATGAATGAAGA